>JAACJM010000290.1:0-44352 GCA_013368315.1 Tetrapyrgos nigripes | reverse complement strand
ACATATCTCGGATGAGGTAGGGTGTGTATTCTTTCACATCTAATCAATGCATATATGTATCCAGTGTCATATTCTAGAGCCATAAGTCTAGATCTTTTGTTTTGGCTTGGTCATCGTGCTGTACATTGTGCATGCAAATCAGATACAAAGGCATCCATTATGGTGCAGGACGTAGGCGGGACAAATTTATCCTATGCTCAAATGATCTCTGAGTCTTAATATCATTGATAGACCAGGTATATATAACGATTGGAGCTTGCAATTCTGGGTGTCTGGGAGCTGCATATATAAGTCATATCTTCATATTAAAAACTATCCAAGGGTTGTGGGCCTGCCAATAGATCCATTCAAGTATCTCAAACAACATATAAAATATATAGAGCAAGGGGAAATGTATCTCAGCTTCTATTCTTGAAAGCGGTCAATGTCGGTGTATAGGCGGGATGACCGACGCGCACGCCTCTATCAGAATATCACCACGCCCTATCAAAATATCACCACGCGGCACGCCTTTCTTTTGGGTGAAAGTTGAAACCTTCGCTTAAATGGTAAACCGGGAATTAACACCTGGGCCCGTTCGTCGACCTGACAGTAGTACTAGCAGTGACACGCATTGGACATGTATATAAAAGTATGTACCGTCTAATTCGAAGTGAAATACATCCTCAACAATGAAGTCCTGCATTCGCATTGTACTAGTGTGTTGACTACTACACACCTAGCACAACCATTGTCGTTATTCGGAATTGGACCTTGGTCATGTCTGTAGTACTAAAAATGGAGAGAGACAATACAGCCAGCGGGAGGCGGAGACAATGTTCGGGGCCCAATAGCCGGAGGATAAGCTAAGTACAGCAAAGGACAGCGACTGACGGACTTTGATGGGGGTGATGGATGATGAGGGGGTGTGGAACATGCGATGATACCGCATGGACGGCAGAAAGGGACAGAGAGTACAGAGGGATATACTTCTGAGAGACCCTTAGGCCCTACCACTTATAGGAAGAGCTTGCACTTACCTTAGAAGAGAAAAGGGAGGCATTATTCACGGAATTACTGCCAGTGTGTGAGATTCAACAACTTTGATTACTGTAAAGTCGGCATAACGGGGTAGGCTTGGCATTTCTATACGCGTCGGATGTTGTGATGTAGAGGTGACTGATGTCAGTTAATGATATCAACGGAAGAGTCGAAAGAGGAATACCATTTGTAAAGAGTACCTGGTATCACCACTTACTGTTGTTTTGGTCTTGAAATGATGGTCTGCTTCCTTAGCTCAGTCGGTAGAGCGCGAGTCTCACAAAAGTCCGAGGACGATCGAGACAACGTCCCCCGTCTCTGCGCCTTTAGCACTTCAGCGCATGTAGACACCCTACCCTGCATGGTCAGGACGATTGGGTCAGCAGCACTGTTGCTTGCCCCACTAGACTCAGGAAATGGGTCCATGTAGAGCTGCTTCTTGTCATACTTAGCTAGCTTTTGCGGAGCGGTGTAATAAACTTGACTTGACGTGCCCCGCTGAATCAGCAATTGGTTCCACTACTAAGGTATGCGACACTAGGAACCGACATGTCTTAGTAAGCATCCCGCCCCTCGTTGATGGCGCGAAATTGTGAGCTCACACCTTTGAGTTTAGCATTTTTGCTCAGTACAATGGATGTAGATAGACCTTCCGCACAGATTGTACTGAAAATTTTGCGAAAAAAATGTTATTCAAGTCGAGAAAAATCGATTTTTTTCTTTGGTCATAAAACGTCGAACCCGAGCTCTGGGTGAAATTTCGCAAAAAAGTCATCCCAGGTTTGTCGCCTTACATAATACAGATAAGATTACAGATATACCATAAAAGGAAGAGATAAGATACAGATTTACCATTCTCGGAAGTGGACCCACAAGCCGCAATGAAAATTTAGGCTTTTTTCAGCCTGTCTGAAGCCATGGGTCGTCGCAATAATGCCCAGAATGCTCGACGCAATGCTCTGGCCCATGCCAGACAGCTTCGCCATCCTCAGCCTGCCACATGCTGTCGCAAAAGTCCTCTTCTATGAAGATGATTTTGTAGCTCAAAAGTCTATCCTACAGGAGTACATCGAGTCGCGAGGCCATCTTTGTGACTACTATCTGAAATTCCACTGCGAGCTCAATTTTATCGAGCATATTGGGGTGCCGCCAAATTCATTTATCGTCGGTATGTCAAGACATCAAATATGGACCAGATGCGCGCAAATGTCAAGGCAGCGCTTGACAGTGTTCCGTTGCTTCAGATCAAGAGGTACGAATGCTTCCTTACTCTCATCATCTTTCCTGACTGACACGCTCATAGATTTGCCATCCGTTCCGCACGTTATATACACGCTTACTGTGAAGGCTTGAATGGGGCTCAGGCAGCTTGGGCTAATAGAAGGTATCACGGGCATCGCACCTACCACAGGAGATGATTCGGAAAGCCATGGACGCAGTCAGGAAGGTTGTAGCACTGTAGCATAGACCCTGTGCGGCCCTCCGCAGCGGCGATAAAAAATTTTTTTTCTTGACCCTCGACTTTGTCGCTGACGTCACGATTACAAAGCTGATTACTAAGCATGTCGGTTCCTACTTGTAAACATATACAGTAGCTGCGAAAATTGATGTCGCTTCCTTTTTTGGAAATAGCAGGGTGCCGGGCTGCCGGGTCACAATCTTTTGCTTCACTCTCCTTCAACGCAGCCTGTGCGTTGCTAGAAAAATGGTGTAGGAGTCTACTCTCATGTGTCGGGACCCATCCCGAAGCAAGAGGTAAGCCAGAAACCAGCCCGGAGCTAAATTCCAAAAAAGGAAGGGACATCAATTTTCGCAGCTACTGTAGCTCCGAGGCCTATGCCACTGCACTAAAAGGCAGATTTATGAAGTAATACTACTTCATAAACTCGGAGCTATATATAGACACTACAGACACCCTGGGAACTCCATCTTGGAGGCCAGCGGGCCGCAGCGTCGTAAGCAGCATGCTTACACTACTGTCGCATACCTTAGCTCCTTCGCACGTCTATGTGCAGATGTAAAAGCCTCAGTGACTAGTAGGTAGCGGCGTAATCCACTCACTCACGCCGAGGCGTTTGTAATCTGCACCTCTTTTCTCATGCGAGTCCTCCGCTCTGGTCCCTCGAGCTCTTCCACATTGCTTCCACACGATCATCTCAATTTCCTTCGATGACTTGTACTGTTCCCTTTACGCAAATCTGGCCAAGAGGTTGGTCAGTTATGTAGACGACGGTTGGTTCACATTTTCCGTTTCTAAAGAGATGTGTTTGGAGTGAAGACGGTCGGATGAAAACACGTTCGGTGGACTTGCAAAAACCTGACGCGACATCGCTTATGTCATTGTTTGTACTTAGTTGACAGCAGCTTGCGTCGGATCGAAAGTGGTGAGCGAATTGCATTTAGTCCACCTCGACGAGGTGGTAGGCGTTGGGAATGTACCTCACCCTTCCCTCTTCAATGACGCCTTTTCAGACCTAACACTCATCCAACGGGCACGACCACGGCCTCACTCAAAACTGCCCACACAAACTCACTCAAAACCGAATCCTACTCAAATCTCAGTTATTCGTCGATGTCGACGACAGCACCACATGAGCTACCGGTTGGTGAGGACACCATCGTCGCATTTTGCTCTCAGACTGACTGTGCTTCGTTCCTTCCGCAGCTGTCATTTTTGGTCCCAAACTTTGCAATTCTCATACAATCGTCGTTGTGGGTTGCAATACTGGAACCACTGGTGCCCCGAGTCTGTTACTCCAATACTGCCACGTCGATCCCCACCGTCCACGCTAACGCCAACACCTAAACCAAAGCAAGGACGCCCCGCAGTCATCATGAATGAGTCTTTCAGACTGGGTTGGGTGCTAGTGATGCATCTGGGACAGGTGGAGGACTGGAGCTTTAAAGATGTTATAACGAAGACGAAGCCTGTTCATTACTCAGTCAGAGCCTATATGTGCTCTCTCTCTTTTCGAACTTGGTACGCTCAACTATGGCTTTTGTCCATTTTCCTCAACTGACAATTGACCGGTGTTAATACATACTTGTTATACAGATACAGATGCCGGCACCCGGGTGTACGCGAGATTTTACTGGGTATTGTTATTGTGCGTGTCTTGGAGCTAGATGTGGAGGCCGAGGTGGAAGTTAAGGGTGAAGGGCGTTGGGGCAAGAGTTGTGGATACTTTTCGTTCTGGCCATCATCAGGTGAGATTCTTCGTCCTTCTATACGCTTCTGCTCAACTAAACGCAATTTGGGGCGGGCAGAGCCGAGTGAGAGCCTCTCGAAACCTGCTGTTGCCGTCATCACCGACGACGACGATGCCTCTTAAGTAGGTTCCAACGAAGAATCGGTTGACTCTAGCCTGGTTGAGCTAGTCTTCGTGCCCACTCAAGACTACTCGGTAAGCTATCAGTTTTAGAAATCCTCCCTTTCCTCCTATACTAATTGTACTTCGCTTTCTTTGTGCTCAGGTGATCGCTTCTCGGCACTCTACTTCTGTCGTTACGATTAACGTTTCGCCACCGGAAGACAGGACAATGTCTCTTAAACGAGTGAGTCTTTAATGCAATTATTGTTAATTACTATACTGACATTACATAGTCCTACGACAGGGATGTTGAGTTGAAAAGAATGAGGACAGAGAAATAAGGACAGACAAAACTGGATTACGCACAGCGTAAATCTCACTGGGAATGAGCAACTCTACTACAATCAATTACCCCCTCCTTCTCCTTCTCCAGCCTGCTATACGTCACATATCCGCATCAGATTCATACAACACCATGCGATAGTACCACGCAACACGCAACACGCATCACGCATCATGTCTTTGACACCTTACCCTCCTCCCAGTCTTTTCTCCCCATCCCCATCCCCATTCACATCAAATTGCAATTCCAAATCTCTCTGTACAGGCTCCCACATCCTACGCAACTCCTCTTCACGCCACTGTACTTCAATCTCAACCTCGACGTCTTCAGACGAAGCCGCACCGGAAGTTGAACCCAGCCATTCTTGGACCCAAGAAGAGGAAAGAGGGACGTCTGAGTTTATTTGGAGACGGGAGCCAGAGTGACAGCCAGAGCGAGGATGAGATGATGTCGTTTGAGATGTTTTGGAGAGGAAGAGTGAACCTTGCATCTATCTATCTATCTTGCAGCCATATATGCAAGGTTTAGGCCTCGTGCGCAAGTGCTGGCCCACATTGGTCATCTGAGTCTTAAGGCGTTCTCAACATCCTCCTAGAACGTGTGCTTTACATAGCTTTTACTTTACACGTGTACGGTTATAATTGCGTACCCTTCATCGGCGAAGATACTGTGGGTTTGGAGAAATGTACACTATAGCGTCCTAGGTCTGATGTGGTAGTTCTGTAAATGGAGGACTTGGTCGCGGGAGATTCAATTAATTTAAAAGCTGGGCCTTCACTAGAACTTCCAGAGTTTCAACGAGTCGACCAAAAATTAAGGTTCGACAGGACAAGTGCTTCTTGAGCGTGAGTATGTAATGAATCATGATGAACCTTCTTTTAGACCCTCAGTGCACTGTGCATAAATAGAGAAGACCTTTGACGCTTCATCAGCTTCCCCCATCATGGCTGAACCACTAGTGTGGCCCGGGAAATACTTTTTCTATCCTATTGGGAACACCTCGGCTCTTTGCTTGACTCGTGATATCGCCCTCGAGGAATCGGCGAGTATCCTGTTGCTTGGATGCGGGGACCCTAGGAATATCTTGTACACTGTGTTCTCTGAGCCGGACTCTGGTACGTGGATGAGATGGCATTTGATCTCAAGACTCATTATTTTCTCCAATTGCAATAGTAAACCGCAACTTGGATTTTACATGTTGTGATCATGAACCGGCCGTCCTGGGTACGCCCGTTCGAAGCTTTTTTGGGCTCTGTTCCAAGTCTATATCACTAACGTCACCATAACTTCCTTCTATAGCACGTAACGTGCTTTTGTTCTCCATGATCATCGACAATCACCTGGACTCTGCCATATTGTGGAATGTTTTCTTCCATTTCCACCTCGACAAGCGCTCCCTTTCTGCACTTGAGGAACAATGCAAGAAGCTCATTGCCATCTCCCAGAATGTCAAGGATTGGGCAGCGTCACCCTATGGGCAGCTCATGAAGATGTGTACAGAGTACACCCTATCTGAACTTCGACGTCACTGGGTACTCTACGCAGAGATGCACAACTTGTCGCCCCAACGTCTGAAGAAGATCCAAAGTGCCTTCACTGTCCTTATGAACTCCAGGCAAAAAGGAATGGTTTCAAGCACCGCACGTTCCGCTGGCCCAGTCATGTCTTCAGCTATAGAGGTCGTCGCGCTCCAGTTCAGGAACTATTGGAAGAAGGGTACCACATCTACCAATTCCAGTCAAACGGCTTCTCTCCTTAACCCCACCTTCTGCTACTCTCTAGCCGGCGAAGGTTGTAATGTGCATTATGCTACAGATCCCATACAACCCTTCCACCTTGCTCCGCTTTTCGGGAACACGAAACGAACGGTCTCCGTTAGTGATTTCGTACGCGCTGCGCAGGCAGAGTTCAAACAGTGGTGTACCACTTTTCATTCCATCATCTCTTCTACCACTATACCATCTTCGGCTAGTCCTGTCGCCGTCCGGTTTTTTCTGGGTGACGCTATGGCTGTTTGCCGTTCTATCGATCAGTTCGCAGAGACGGGGATGGCTGGGAGCGGAATACCAGTTGATCAATGGAAGACACAGACGATTACGCTGAACAAAGCAGAGGGTGGATATGGTCATGGACCCTCGAGTGCGCCAACCACCTTTGATGTGATCGATACCTCCAATCTATGCGATCAGTTTGGTAAGTCCCTATTTTCACGAACCTCTGGACCTTCATAGTGACTTTTCATCGGAAGGTTTACTCAATGTTATCATCTCCACCATTCCTCTTCTTCATTTATCCTCCCCTACCTCTGGCGTCCTGTATACGGAATCGCTCCTATCCCGAGAACAGGATGCTACGAAAGAGTTTGCCGACCGACTTTACGGTGACATCACGGTGATGGGTCTGCTCGTCGGTTTATGCCCAGTCGACTATGTATCTGGGTTCAATGCGCGATCCAACATTCACGAACTTTTGCTCAACGAAAGCTGCAATAAACCGGTGTCGTCCAAAAGCGGATCCGTCCATGGTCAATTCCAGCAGCTCACGACCTGGCGGAGGCCTTCCTTCGGTGATGCTGTATATGGACGTTTTACTGCCTCCCTTGCCCTGTATATGGATCCCTGGCAACTCGGCACATTCTTTTATGACATGTACCACAAACTTTTCGAGCAGGAGGATTCCGCTACTTTCTTTCGGATGAACCAGGACAACATAGTGAAAGCCATCGCCTTTTCCAATATCGTCTACTACATGCGAGAGACCTTTGTGCTTTTCTTGAAACTCGTCCGTCGACAACTTCACATCCCAGATTCGCAATGGCGCCAGATCATGGATAGATTTTACGACATCTCTGAGGCCGACGATTCCATGCCAATGAACAGGAACAATCAACATGACTTTTGGGGGCACCTTCATCGTAACGGATTGTATACCGTCCCCTACCACCAAATCTCTCCGCAGAAGGTCGGGCTGTTCTCTACTTGGGGTTCGGTTCCAACCCTTGTCCGCGTGGTTCTGAGCGTTCCACGAGACAAGCTGAAGGCTGTTTTCTCCAGTCCAGATGTTGGAACACCCCAGCTTACCTGCGACGTTGGTGGTATACGGACGCATAACATCTTCACTGCCTTGCATGTCGCTTTTGCAAGGTGATCTCGACTGGAACCCCCAGTCAACCTCGCGTTCTGTTTGAAGAAGATCCTGAGGGATCCCAGGGGACATTCCCTCTCGTTGTATCTTTCGTGATGCCTACAATCTTGCTCACCGAGCTTGAGCCTCAGGAGATTTTGAGCGTATCACTTGCGCTGCGAAGCTCTACAGGATCCGTCGAATTCGTCGCAAAACTTGGGCCTATGCTTAGAATCTTCAGTGCGAAGCTGCTGGACGAAACCCATGTTCACGTTCTTCCTGAACAAGCTCGGCCATTCAAGATGCCTCCCACTCTTTCCTCATCCCATCAGACATCGCTAGCCCGAACCTTGGGTATGATGACCCAGATTGGAGAATGCGATGACGTTATCATTGGTTTGGATGAAGACTGTGAGCTGGTAGCGTCACTGACCGGCAAGATATCGGTGAAAGGCGATGATATGAAGCGGATTTTTGCTGATAAAAGTACACCTATCTCTGCTACGCAAATTTCTCCGTGCACGATGAGGATCGCCGTCGGAAATTATTCGCAGGACGTAGTATATCCTTTCCCGGTGATTGGGAGTCAGTTTAGGCTCCGTCTTGCTAGAACGTCCATGTACATTGAGGTAAGCCTTATCTAGACTATTAAGATGTCCGGCGTACTAACTGAGCGCTTTGGATTATCATGCATATACAGGTCATTGTCCCACCCTTTGGCCCCACTAAACCAGATGGCATGAAGCTCAACCTCTTCCCGACAGCCACCAGCGTAAATTGTCTCCTTACGCCTTGGAACATTCATCGCGTCAACCTACCTCGTTCACCAACCATCAACACTAAAGTATCGGGGCTCAACAAATGGCTTAACCTCCTCGCTGGCTCTCAAATGTCCAATCGCGAACGCTCCCTTCGCAAGCATCAGGAACATGATCGAGATACCCTCATGGCTGTCAAAGACACCTTACACAGTATCATCGTCCGCTCCGCTGGAATCCAAGGACCTGCTTGCCGATTTTTTGCTCTACGGGATGACGCTACCAACAATTGCGATACTCTCTTCTTCATCAGCGAGTTGCGATATGATTTGAGTTGCCACTCTATTGTCTGTGACGGATACGTTCTTCCGCTTACAGAGCAGCTCTTGGGGAAGATCGCCCAACCGGTACACGAGGGTGATATTGTAAGCATAACGACCTATGCTGGGGAGATGGCAGCGTGGAAACAGTTAATACCAGCTTTCGTTGAACGATGTAGGACTTCGTGGACACATGGGCCTAACTGCGAGTACGTGTCAACTGGAAAGATCCCCCTTACGGAGGAGATGGAAAAGGTTTCGATCTGTAGCTGCGGAAAAGGCAAGGATGTCGAAGGCATGTACAAGGTGGATTTGTGGAAGCATTTCGCGCCATACGTGACGAGAATTGCTTTATCTCCGTTGTTTGCTGTGTCGTATCTGGAGACTGTTGGCCGTGACCCAGAGAAACGGAGATGTTGCGTTTGCAGAGCCAAGGGAAAGCCGAAGATCAAGACGTGTACCGGATGCAGGAAGGTACGCTATTGCTCTGAAGCATGCCAGAAGAAGGATTGGAAGAAGCATAAGAAAGTGTGCAAACCTTGATGCTCCGAGTCATTGCTTCTGTACGCATTATACATAGTAGATATCTTGACATACAAAAGAGTGTAGGTAGTAAGTAGCAGATCAACAGTAAATCATATCCTTTGCTTAAAATCCAGAAAGATCTGAGTGAGTGTCCAATCCCGACATGAGATGAACGCATACCAGTACCTCGATCATATACCTCCATGGAGTGCGTACCACTCCATTCTTCGAAAACTTCGATGCTTCCTTAAGGCTAGTTTCAATCATAATGCATAATGCCAAGCCTACTCCTCTGATTCTTGATCGATGATCACTCTCGTACGCTACCTACTATCTATGATCGGGTATTTCTTTGAGAGGTATTGAGTGGGCGGAGTAGGGCTTTTGGGACTCTTTCGTTGTTTCAAGCGGAAGATGGCCCCGCGTTTAGTGTCACTTTCACCTTATTGCCAACGCAAACTATAACATTCCACATTTCCCCAACCAATCCTACTTAATTCCTTTTCTAAGCCGAGGGGTGGTGTAAAGCGGGGGACATTCCGAAGTTTTACTAGGATAGTCGATAGAGGGTTGGTACGGCAGGATTTGTACTGTCTAGGAGTTGCGCCTGTAGTCCCACGAACGTAGTACTTATGCTCAATGAAAGCGTTGAAGGGAATATGACTGAGGGGACATTGGCCAAAACCTCGACAACTTGACCCTCAGGCTCGACAACCCAGTCCCAGACCTAAACCTTGGCGAATAACTCGATCAAAACCGGGGACCACAACGGCTCCTACCAACCACTACAACCCTCGTTATCCACTTTCACAATCATATCCCTCGAGGTGCGATGCAGCGAGGCTATTGATATTTCCAATTCAAATGCCTCCCAACCTCAGAACCTCAGACTCGACGTCCAACTCAATGGGTTACGGGTCGAGTTGTCCATCCAAACCGCCGCTGACCGCCTTAAGGCCCGAAAACTGAGAGGAAACCCATGGACGCTGGAACCGCTTGGATTCGCTGTATGCGAAGAGCTGGCAAATTTGCACGCAAAGAGTTGCTGGAGGTGATTTGTGAGTCATTGCCGTTGGGTGCCAGGCCTTCGTCGTCGTCTAAGGCTCCTCGGAGGTAGACCGTTTAAGCGGTGTATCAAATCTAATCTAATCTGATCTCATACAAGTCCGAGGACGCCGAGGCGTCTGTAATCTCGTTCGAGCATTTGAGGTTCAAATCCAGACGCGTCTGTCTTCAACAGTAACCATCGTGTCTCTTGCACTTCTTTTCTCATGCGAGTCCTTCGCTCTGAGCCCTCTTCCACTCAATCCTCCGATGACTACTGTTTCCTTTACGCAAGATCAGATATGTAGACGACGATCTTTGGTTCACATTGGCCATTTCTAAAGAGATGTGTTTGGAGTGAACACTGTCGGATGAAAACGCGTTCGGTTTGAGCTGCATCGAGGTGTAGGCGTTGGGAATGTTTAATGATTGTTCTTGGTGAGTACTTCACCCTTCCCTCTTCAATGACGCCTTTTCAGAGCTACCACGGCCTCGCGAAAATCTGCCATGCAAACTCACTCAAAACCGAATCCTACTCAGTGTCAGTTATTCGTCAATGTCGACGACAGCACCACATGTCATTGTGCACGCCAAAAGGCCGCTATCATAACCTTCGTTATTCTACGCCGGTTGGTAGGGATAAGACCGTCGCACTTTACTCTCAGACTGACTGTGCTCCGTTTCTTCTGCAGCTGGTCGTGTCTTTAGTTCTAGGCTGCAATTCTTATACAATCGTCATCGTCGGTTGCAATATTGGGACCATTGGTGCTCCGGGTCTGTTACTCCAATGCTGCCATGTCAATGCCCACCGTCCACGCTAACGCCAACACCTAAACCAAAGCAAGGACGCCCCGCAGTCATCATGAGTCTTTCAGACTGGGTTGGGTGCTAGTGATGCATCTGGGACACAGGTGGAGGACTGGAGCTTCAAAGATGTTATAACGAAGACGAAGCCTGTTCATTACTCAGTTAGAGCCTATATGTGCTCTCTCTCTCTCTTTTCTAACTTGGTACGCTCAACTATGGCTTTTGTCCATTTTCCTCAGCTGACAATTGACCGGTGTTAATACATACTTGTTATACAGATACAGATGCCGGCACCCGGGTGTACGCGAGATTTTACTGGGTATTGTTATTGTGCATGTCTTGGAGCTAGATGTGGAGGCCAAGGTGGAGGTTAAGGGCGAAGGGTATTGGGGCATGAGTTGTGGATACTTTTTGTTCTGGTCATCATCAGGTGAGTCTCTTCGTCCTTCTATACGCTTCTGCTCAACTAAACGCAATTTGGTGCAGGCAGAGCCTATTGAGAGTCTCGAAACCTGCTGTTGCCGTCACCACTGATGGCGATGATGCCTCTAAGGTTCCGACGAAGAATCGGTTGACCCTAGCCTAGTCAAGCTAGTCTTCGTGCCCACTCAAGACTACTCGGTGAGCTCTCAGTTTTAGAAATCCTACCTTTCCTATACTAACTGTACTTCGTTTTCTTGTGCTCAGGGGATCGCTTCTCGGCGTCGTTAGGATTAACGTTTCACAACTGGAAGACGGGACAGTGTATCTTAACAAGTGAGTCTTTTATGCAATTATTGTTAATTACTAAACTGACACTACATAATCCTACGACAGTGATGTTGAGTTGCAAAGAATGAGGACAGAGAAATAAGGACAGACAAAACTGGATTACGCACAGCGTAAACCTCACTGGGAATGAACGACTCTACTACAATCAATTACCCCCTCCTTCTCCTTCTCCAGTCCACCATACGTCACACATCCGCATCAGATTCATACAACATCATGCGATAGTACCACGCAACACGCAACATGCATCACATATCATGTCTTTGACACCTTATCCTCCGAGTCTCTTTCTCCCCATCCCCATCGCCATTCACATCGAATTCCAATTCCAATTCTCTCTGTACAGGCTCCCACATCCTACGCAACTCCCCCTCATTCCACCGTACTTCAACCTCGACGTCTTCAAACGAAGACGTACTGGAACCCAGCCATTCTTGGACCCAGGAAGAGGAAAGAGGGACGTCTGAGGTTATTTGGAGACGGGGGCCAGAGCTGGAGCTGGAGCCAGAGTCAGAGTGAGGATGGGGTGATGTCGTTTTCGTTTTCTCTGTTTTGGAGGATGATTTAAAAGGAAGAGTGAACTTTGCAGCCATATATGCAAGGTTCATAACCATCTCTTCGCATACCCCGGTTATGGTTAGTTTTCGGAGGTTTGGAAGGCGAGGTGGACGAGTCTGAGTTTGGGGACGTGTAGTCGTGGGTGTTGTGGGTGACGACGACGACGACGAAGACCCCAAAGGCACAGGCTCACAAATGACCTCCAACAACTCTTTATCGTGTACGTTAGCTAGCTCTTCGCATACAGCCAGCCCGAATGGGTCTAGAGTCCATTGGTTTCCTCGGAGGGGTCTAGATTTTGCTCGGAGGGTTCTGGTTCTGGTTCTGGTTTCGGCTTGGGCTTGGAGAGGGCCAACGTTAGGGTCTACGACAACGTCGGCGTGGGTGTGTTGAGTGTGCTGAATGGGCTGAGTGATGTGTTGGGGCTGAGATTGAGATTGGAGTTGAGACGGAGAGAGGGACTGGGACTGGGACTGGGTAGGGTTGGGACTGGAGGAGTCGGAGCTGCCAGTGTGCTCGCCGCTGGCCCAAACCGAGTTATTCAATACCATCTTCGCATTCGGATACCCGTCCAACTTTACTTGACTAAAGCTTCGACCAACTGCTGTGGACGGTACCGGTACCGAAGGAGAAGCTCTAGTCGGTACTAGTGTCTGTGCCGTTGCTGGTCGCCTCCCTATCGGTGTTGATGACGAAGGCGAGGGCGAGGGCGAGGACGCTGTCTGAGTAGTCAAAGACCTACTTCTACTCAACGATGCCTCTGTCGTCGGCGTCGGCGTCTCTGCATTATACCTTCTCCCCAACGCCGCAGACGTCCTCGATGAAGATAAAGATGAAGAGGAAACCAATCCACTTCGCCAAATTGCTTCTTCGTGGTCCAACTCCAACTTTTCCAATTCCAACTTCCCCTCGACATTACGCGTATGCGTCTTTTTGACACTTTCCCAAGCCCCAAATGAACTAAATCCTCTCAACACGCAGAGTGGGAGCTCTGTCTTGCCATTGACCTTCCCCTGTACCTTCCCATCTACCTGCGCCCCAGTGCCTTTCGTTTTCGTAATCCCATCGGTATCCCAAGTATACTTGACGACGATCTCTCTGAACCCCGGTACCTTCAAGAGCGATAAATATCCTCGCAGCATCGTATCGAGATGGGATGTGATTATGAAAATGAACGATGAGGGTTGAGACGGTTGGGAGGAATCTCGGTGGTAATGGTTGATATTGGTGTTGGTTCTCTTGGTGTCCTTCATCGGTACTTCTTTCGCCGAAAGAGTTACTCGAATTCGTATTGGGACTCGGAGCCATTCCAACCCGATACCTCTGCCCCAAACACCACAAATGCTGCCACACCAACCCCCTATCGACTTCGTACCCCTCGTAAAAAAGGGTGATGTCTCCTGTCTGACACCACCTTTCGGCACGGGAGAGGATGAGGCTGGGGTTGGATGGGGAGATGTGGATTGTTAGAGTTTGGGGAGGGAGGGAAGGGAAGGTGAAGATAGGCTGAGAGAGAATGGGAAGAGGATTTTTGGGAGTATTGAAACGATAGTGAGATTGAGAAGGGGGATAGGATGTGGATGTATGCGTAGGGACCGGCCCTAAAACTTTTGACCTCCTTTTTTCGCTCAATACTTCGAGAAAGAGGTACCCGATATACCTAGCGTTGACGAGGTGGATGTCACGGGAGACGATGGCGAAGAAGGCTTCGGCAAATGAGTGAGAGACGAGGGGAAGAGTGGTTATGAGGTGTATTCGTTCGTTCTTGAGTAAAGGAGAGGACCAGAGGTGTGAGAGGATTAGTTCCACGAGCTCGTAGGGAAGTAAAGCTATTTTTGGTGATGACAGTGGGGACGATGAAGACAGAGATTGGGTGTTGAAGAAGTCATAATTTACAGTCAACGAGCTCGGGGTGGAGGGTGGGGATATTTGAACACCAGGTTCTGCTGAGAGGATAGATGAACAGAGTCGTTGGATGAAGGAATACATATCTGTTATTCTTCTTTGGTTTTTATTCTATCCTTGGATTTTCGTCCTTCCTAAAGGATAGGGGGAGAAGGGGCGGTAGTGAATAGAAGGAGTGGGATGATGGAATGGGATAACGTGCGGGCAGATATAGGTGGAAAATAGGGTGGGCTCTGGTCCCTGTGTCAGTTCTATATTCACCTCTGAACTTCTTGTTGCTCCTCCTCCGGTTCAGACGGCTACGTGGTCTTCGAATCGCCCTATCTACCTCATTATCTTGTCGCTGTTTATATATGTACCCTACGCTCATACCCTCCGTACGGTACACCGTCCACCTTGGACGTGAACGCCCGCGACAGTGCGTCGTCTATCCGCGTCTACCTCAGGACTCTGTACCAGGGCGAGACCTTTTCTCCTCCATTACGCATGTCTTCGTCCCACAGACGGCCTTAAGTGACTCCTCAAAATTGAACTGCGGATTAGGATGGATAATTAGCGAAGACGAATGGACCGGGATATAGAGCATGGAGCCGGACCGATATAGAAACTGGTCTAGGTGGAAAGAGGGCCAAAGGAGGAGGATCAAACGATAATGTTTGTGTTTTGAAGTATCATGATGGTAGTATGTCGATAGATGGTAGATGTTAGACTGAGGTAAAACCACTTCATGAGCACTGTATCTTTCTGGAAATTGGATGATAATCCTGAAGCTTTTCGTCCGTAAAACATATGAAGTACTCGTGTCAATGTCTAAAACCAAGCGAAACGCCACGTATTTGCTGATTGGTGGGGCGAACACGGTATCCCGAATTGTTTAACGAATAAGTATGGGCTACTACTTGTTGCCACAGTAAATATTCGGTCATAAGCTACTGCATCAGGTAGATACTTACAGTACTAGTAATACTCGTTGATTCTTCAACCAGAGTCTTGTATATTTACTCCTTGCCACTTCTCGTCCCTCTAGCTTGGCACGCCAAAAAGAAAAAAACACGGCAATTTGCGAACAACTGTGTAGTTTTCCCATCTTTCCGTCCACCATCATCCAAACTGCAAAACTGCAATCTAACCTATTCCTACCGTCCATTCTCCACAAAAGTTGGACTACACACTATATACACTTCAAGCTCGCCCTGTGACCGAGTCTTGTATTCTCAAAGTCGAAATAATGCCGTCTACGCTGTCTACAACGACGAGCAAAGTCATATCATCATCACAAATTGCAATGTCTGTCGTCTGTAGACCACAGGACTTGGTACATAGGCAACTAGTGAGTGCTTTAGCCCTCTTACCAAACCCTATACGATTTTACAGGCGTTTACGCTGTCTGCGCCGTCGACGACGACGACGAGCTCAAAAATTTCTTATAAATTTGCAATCCACCTTGTTTCTGTCATCTGTAGACCACAGGACTTGGTACATAGGCGATTAGTGAGCGCTGTAGCCTCCTTGCCGAATCTTATACAATTTTACCTGCGTATACGCCGTCTGCGCCGTCGATAACGACGAGCTCGAGATTATTTTTTTTTCTTCATCTGCCGCGCGTGTGACCGGTGACTGTCACACTCCCACGCGTTTCTCATTGGCCGGTGGGCAGTCCTCTTTGTCCTTCAGCAGTACTCGATAGTCCGGTCTGTAGGCCTTGACGAGTACTGTACCTCTACGAGCTGGGTGGTAATCGTGGCAATGGAATGTCCACTCAGTCTTTCTATTTCCCGAACCTCTTCATTCCGCGATTTACTGCGTTACTGTCCCTTAGTTCTCATGATTACCTTGGCTTTTTCCACGTCCGGCTCGGATTAGAGTCCTACACAGTTGGATGAGAATTACTACAGAAACAGGCAGCGCAGTTATCTGCACTTATTGTACCTAATTATCATACCTTTTGTATTTTGGCGGTCACCATGGACAGATGGATCTACAGCAGTTTAAACGTACTGTGAGCTCGTCCTCCCTGAAAGTGGTTGATCCCGGGACGATGATGTGCCTACCGTATGTATTATATACAGTAGCTACATTTGGGTTGCCTCCTGGACCCCCGGTGTGTCAGTTCTTGGTCCCAGTCCCGGTAATACACTCCTCCTCCTCCTCCCATCGGAGTTTCAAAGCTAGGCTTTCTTCAGAACGACAAACTTACAAGCTTCCAGAAGAACTGAGCGCTTGAATGCATCGTACCGAACATTCGGGACTCCTATGACTTTCCTTCACCTCAACGCACCCCTTTAAACCGTTTCTCAAAGCCCGACGAGGTATCTCTTCTGCTTGAGATCTTTTGCCACCATGAAGGCGGTATTACCAAAAATGTCATACTTATTCACAGCCTGAATGGCATCTTCACAAACATCACTCGGATGAACAAACACCTCCGTAGAGTTCCACTTCTTGTGTTGTCGCGGCCTATCTGGGCTAGGATTGAGCTCGACCACTGAGTTGTGGATGACGGGGGCACTGAGCAAGGTAGCGATGAGGAATACGCTGAGCAAGTTACCAATATATCAATGACCAGGGCGGCGAGCAGGAAAGTGACGAGGAACACGCTACCGAGCTGACTCTTCAGGACATGTGTCCATACACTGACATCATCAGATGCAAAGTCCTCTTCGTCACATCACTCATTGTTTTCCTAACGGCGCTGTGTTGGCCCTGCTAATTACTTTTAGACGTTGGAATTCCTCCAACTACCTAAGAAGATCGACGTTTGTAACTGGGACGCACAGACACGTATCATTCGCACTGCTGATGACTATCCTTTCCCTAAATTTCGACTCGTATACCCAATGAAATTATTGATACACAAATCACACATCTCAGAAGCTGAAGGACCTCTGGCGATATCTCTCTCTCGTGTTATCTGCGTTGACTACTATTGTGGTCTTTCGGCGATCACTCTCGAGTACCTTCACAGGGGAAAATCATTGGGAGATCACTGAAGAGGCGGGGTTGATAGAGAATCAAATCTAGGTACCGTCAGGACCATGTATTTTCTTCCGCCGCCGACGAGAATATCTACGGTGGGAAAGACCTCCAAGAAAACGACTTGATGCGATTCAGATGAGACCAAAACTCAACGGGAGACGGCGCAGTAAGGACTGGCTCAGACCCAACACGTAGGTTTGACGATGAATATATGCACTTATATGCAACCTAGTTTGTCTTGACTCTTGATTCGAGGACAAAAACAATCACATATCTCTAGCGTACCCTATGTCCACTGACAGTAATAGCCTCATCCCAGATCTTCCAATTTTATCTTGTCCGCAGTCCACCTCTGTATATACTATAGTCTTATTTTTGTATCGGTCCCGGTGGCAGACGTTGTGATTGAGAAGAACAGATGTATGAATGTAGTAAGTACATTATCAGTTACCTTACAGACTGTTGTACGTTTACGACGAGACTAACATGAGGAAATACTAGTACACATCATTCGAGGATTGGCTTCCTTCAATCATCCCTTCCCCACACTCCTCCAATAGCCAGTTCTTTGTACATCGCCAGGAGGGCTGCCTCCGTGCGTGCACGACGTGTAGCAGCCACCATCATCTCCCGCTCCATCAGTATTTCCACCCTCTCCTGGTAGTGTGCAATAGCAGTTGAAGTGACCTCCTCAACGGCGTTCATAATAGCAACGTTGCACTGATTGGCAAGCTGATCTCCCAAGGGACCAACAATAGACTCCGTGCACGAAATGGTGACCTTGTTGACAGCTGCGTCAATCATCTCGTTGCACGTATCGACAACTGTCTTTTTGGCGATGGCGAACGCTTCTTCAACCCTCTCCAAAAGTTGCGCCCGCAACTCCGCCGTCATCGAATCCGTGACAATGCGATTCATTTCCGCCTTGACCTTGTCCTCCAACTCAGCTTTGATATCGTCCCCAACAGACTCGGCGAAGAGCTCATTCATCTCGGCAGGACGTGCTCGGTAGTAGACACGGCAATGCTATTGAATGCGCCCTTGAAAGCTGAGTCTTTTCCAACGACTACGGATGCGTCCGGCTCAGTGACGACCCTGAGCTTCATCCAGCGAGCTTCGCTGAGGAAGGAGGTGAGCTCGGCATCGTTGACGGTCATCTTCACTCCCAGGACGCCGTCGTAGCACTGAAGATATCGACTGAGATCCAAGGAGGAGCTGATAGTAGTTTCGCTCTCGTCGCGGCAATCAGCATGCAGGATGTATCCCTCGAGCCTAATGTTCTGGCAAATCGCACGGAACTTTGGGCGACCCCAGACGAGACGACCGTTCACTACACCGATGTACTCGTCGAGGTCCAGGGTCTGCGGTACATAGGTTCCATCCAACTTGAGACACTCGGCATGGAGGATCGACCCCTGCAAGCGAAGCTTGTCAGCGGCCACGGTATACATGAAGTAAGTGCTCGATCTTGACTCCTGTGACCTGCAATGATAGAGTTATTGAGAAGCATGTCGCATTCAGTCAAAAAGATAACTCACAACTTGGTTGACTTGTACGATCTGTACGCTGCAGATCTACTGTTCTTCGGGTATGCGGGAGGAGGAGCATCAGTGCTAGGAGGATATGGGTTAGTCATTGCACGTAGCGAAGAGAAGTTGAAGGCTAATACTCACGGGCTCGGAATACCGGCATCCGCGGCGCTACTACCCGTATTCACCAGTTTACCGTTGTTGTTCTTGAGATACAAGCCAAGGTCGATCTTGTCCGATACGACCCTATTTCCCTGATTGAGATTGGCGCTGAGTATGGAACCATTGAGCGATACGTCCCGAGCTGTAGACATGAAGTCGCGTCCACCCCATTTGAACTTGCCGTTGACGTTGCCTAGCACCGTGTTGAGGTTCAGGGTCGCTTTACTCGATTGGCCCCTTTGATTTTTGAGCTCCACGGTGAGAAATTCTCCGATGAGTTTGGGGTTCGCAAAGGTCTGATCGAACGGCATGACGATACTGAAAAAGAAAAAAGAAAGAATAAGAATAAGTCAGTTGTCGAAGTAGCTGAGGAAGTACGAATACGTGCGATGTAGAGGCTAGAAAAAAAGGTTGATGTTGAGCCCGTCTACTGGCTAGAGTCCAATAGTGTGAGGTATCTCGACTTCGAACCTCTTGACAAGTCTCCTTATATCTTGATGCGGAATATGAATTTACTGGATCCAAGCCACTGGCAACATACACGTTCCCATCTCACTTCAAAGTTAGACGCTGTACCGTTCCTCAAGATTCCATCGATAGGGATTATCATTCTCCTCCACACTCCGAACTTCTCAATGATCAAGTTCGTAAAGTGGAGCGCAGCCAGAGGAGGGCGCTACAAATCTGCTTTCAAGCTAAAACTCAGCCAGAGATTTGGATCTAAAGCTATAGTGACCGTCAGCGTGCCCAATATGAACTTGCAAAGGGTGGAGAATCTGTAGATAAATCAAACCTTACACTGACAAGTAACCTCGTTTGTACGTGGATTGTAAGTATTTCCATAGCACCAGTGGATGTGAGAGCTATTCATTAGGCCTCGCTGCAAGTACTGCAACATTCAGGACGTCCGGAAGAGATTCACAACTGAACGGTTCAGGCGACAGGCCTCAATGATGCAGTGGTTGATGTGAAGATCTGGAAGGTAGAGTGCATGTCTTGGTTATGAAAATTTCTCATATGAAAGGGTTCAGAGGACGCTATACTTGTGAAAAGGCGTGTAAAACGACATGCTAAGTAAAATAGAACAAGGAGTCTGAGCAACTAAGCGCTCAATGTTTGAATGAGCGCTTATCTGGCGCCTATGATCATATAGTCATAACCTATCTGAACCATATAGCATGAGCTAAAAGCCCTAGCTCAAGCTCGCAACTTGAAGAAAATCTTCGAGTGAAGATTGAGGTACCGATGATATACTGAAGCAAGAAATTTATCGTGAGCCGAGTAATTGAGAACTGCAATCTGAAAGCATCTACATCGATCTGCTTAGACACTTGATCTTTCCATGACCCATCGTAATACTTCTAGTTGAAATTGCTTGAAGCAAGAGTGGTTTTCTGACGTCCCATTCACATCTTGCCTGCCGTTCGAAGGAGGTCTAGCCTTCGGAAGATAGCTGGAAATTTTCACTCTGACAGCAAAGTGACTGCCAGGAAGCTGGATTCCGGATGGAGCAGTAGCCGTTCACTGAATACTAGCGATACAAGAGAAGGAGTACTGCACTTTATTGATGGGCGTCTAGATACGCCACAGGCAATAAGTTGACCGGAGCGGCACGCAACGCACGCTCGAGAAGATAGCTTATCGGGATAATGGATATACATAGTGGCTGACATTGGGAGCGGGGAAAAGCATGTAGTATCGAGAAAATGGATAGAACCAGACACGCAAAAACGATCTGCACCAGTCGTACTGTGCGGTGATTTCAACGAGGATTCTATGGAATCTTCTTTGTTACGAGGCCCTTTAGGCCGACTTAACTTATGTCGACCTCGCAATTGAGTAGCAAAGTTTTCCACGGAGTTTCACCGCTCCGGCTCAAGCTTACATACGTCACTCCTGACGTCGTCGAGTCTTACTCATGGCAGTCACCAACGTCGGCCAGTGCACCTATCGTTTGGCAACTTCAGCTTCCAAACCAAGCTCCGGTGTCGGCCTGCTCAAATTCAAGACAGAAGTAATCTCAACCCCAAAGATCCTTGACTCAGACAAGCCATTTCCTTTGTACGCGTGTCGCGTTTCGCCCAGATTTCGCCTTAGCCTTCCATTGGGTCTTCCAGCCAAGAAGATGTGTTTTTCTTGCGTTTCTTTACACAGGCACCGTTGAAACTGGCCAAAACGAGCATCAAAAGGAGAACTCGAAGAACGTTTGACGCGCCAAGACGGGGAAGAACGCTACAGGCCTGATGGATGCAAAGACAGGTTATTAAAGAGTAGGGACGAATGGTCTGAAGACCGCGGATGGTAATACTAGTGTTTCAGTATGTGTTAAATTAGACTTTTTACTTCTTTTTGTCGCCTCGTCGGCCTTCTTGTCTCGTCTGGTTTACCGTGGGTTTTCCTCTCCCTTTGCCTTCTTTCCCCTCATTTCTACCTTCTACCTTCGGTTTGCCCTGCTTCTCTGCCTCTCCTCTACTTCTCCTGACGACCATTACTCTCTCCACAGAGTATACACCTTTGCCGACTACGCTATCCGAAAAGGCCGTCAACTTGACAACGACGACCTGGCAGAGTCCCACTCTACCCTACATCGTCTGAGGTCTTTCCGACTCTTGTCCTCTCATCATCTTCAACGTCTCGGTTTCACTGACAGCCTTTTCAACGCGTAAAGTTCCTCCAAGACCCGAACTGCTAGCAGCCCTCGAACTCTTCGAACCTTCCAATTCTGCCTCTGCGTACTCAAATGTAGACGCATCAAAATCAATCCGTTTTCAAAAATCGCTGCAAGTATGTTTAGTTTGACGTTGCAGAGACCGGAGTACGAGGGTTGGGTATGTGACGAATGAGGTGTGTATCCTCTGCGTTCTCTTCTCTTCTCTATCGTGTCTCCACCTTCGCTTATTGTCGTTGCCTTTTCTGACTTTCCCGTTTCTTTCTATGCTTCTCTTTTCCTACATTCTCTTTCAACGATGATGCCAATGTCTGCTGCTTCAAATTTGCAGAAGCAGTACCTTATCTACCTTTTAACTCGGACTACGAAGACCAGCATGTCTCTTCTCTCCCTTCCTCCGCAACCGATGTTCTTAAACAGCATCTCCGCTCACGATCCAAAACATTCCGTGTCTCCAGACTCTAGTCGCCCACCCTAGCAGCCATCACCGTTCTTTCAGACGAGCGCCGCTGATGGACACATTGCTGCTACTTGTCATGTAGCGCAGATAGAAGAATGATATAGTACTGATATAGTACTAGCTGGTCCGCGTACATCTTTCTGCTCGTTCTGTAAGTACTAAGTAAATGATAATTTGTTTGCTACGAGTCTGTACGCCTTGGCACTGATCTCCTCAGTATTAAATCATAAGACTAAGTACTTCTCCAGGCCTCGTAACTTGCCATGCGAAGCAGTGGCACCTTTCCCCAGTTAGCAGAGTCATCTTGTGGGATGAGAGGCTGCCGGCGGCTAGAGTGAGCGCTGGAGGAGGAGATCCGGTGCCGTCGTGCTGAATACACCAAGATCAGCATCATTAAAAAAACGCTGGAGCCGCGTTGTAGCTAGGCCTTCAAGAACAATTCAAGTCTTTTCGTTGTGGGTACTGGTTATCTGGAGCATGTACCTTCCGTTCATTTCGAATTCAGCGATCCTAAGGATTATCAAGTTTAGTAACTTGTTCTATCGTCATACCAATGTGGGGACCATATTCACAATTGCCTCGAGTATGACTCACATTAGTGCAACTGGGTGCGTCTATTACCCAATTCTTTCGAAGTCACCGGCGACGGATCCTCCCGCTTAATGCTGGAGGCTACGTACAGGACCAAAAATTAAACCTAATATTCTGATTCTGCATACGAATTCCTTTACCCTATCCGTTTCCTTCGCAGTTCTTTTTTGCACGTTGGTATTTTTCCCTCTCTCCTCTCTTTAAAAGCCCACCGTGGCGGAAAAAACTGCTGAGCACCTTCTCCAGGACCGTACGATTTCACTCTACTTCATCATCCCACGTTACCGAGTCGATCGTTCAAGCCAAGCTGTCCACTAGTAACAACGCTCGCGCCTTCTACCGATATATGTTCTAGGCACCAATTAGCAATCTGAATATACGGTACGCCTCGTTTCGTGGAGGAATAAGCTTCATTTCACCTACCTATATTCTCTGACAGTATCGCATCTCTGATTCCTCATGTTTACGACAAACGTGCCGCCGTTTTCACAGTTCTCTGTGGATAAGCGCGTCTCGCTCACCATACACCACTCTAGAGACGACTTGCCTGGTTTACCAACTAAAGGGGGCAATTATGTGTCCTATCCGAGTGAATCATTCAACCCAAGCCATGCCTACAAATCCACTGTAACTGCTTCCTCATCATATCAGAGAAGGTCACTCTTTCCTCCGGGAAGAGATCCTCTCAACTCTCAACGTGTAAACTTTACTGGCAGTGATGTACACACCTCCCTTTTCGCTTCTGCAGACCTGATACCTCATTATACAACGTCGCCCTCTCACCAGGGAGAGCATCGAGAAGTATTTCGTCGAGAGATGCTTCGAGTCAGCGAGTCCGAGTTGGATTTAACCCCGGGCCACTCTTCCAGTTTGTCTTCCTGTGCACCTAGAGCTTCCGAATCTTCATCACATCTACTCGTCCATGGTACACGATCTCTACGAATCCCTCGTGATAATATCGCCTCTTTTGGCAATCCCTCCGTTACTGGTCGCACGCGTAGTAGTACGATTCTTCCTCATTCCGATAAGGGATTCCAGGAGAAATCTCAGTATCAACCCCTTCAATACGATCGGTCTCAGGCCCCAAATCGCTCCTCAGGCATCCTTTCGTCCCCCTCACCGGCTGAAGAAACATTCACAGATTCAGGAGCGGCCAGGGCCTTACCAATCCTACATATCCGAACCTCACTTTTCCGCGACGATAGCGTCGATCGCTCCAGAGAGGAGCATGCACGGGATAATGTCTCTCCACACGACGCTAAAAACGTTCTTTCCGGTACCGTTGTTCCCCACAATGCTGTCCTTTCTCATCGGGAGAAACTCCACAGCATTGGTGGCAACGATGTTTCCCCATCACGGAGTCCCAAAATAGATCAACGCTCGAGCTCCATTCCTTCCTCTTCGGACTCGACGTCGCCGTTGCGCATGCCGGAGATACCCAGGTCTTGCTCTTCAGATCCAAATCTCCTCCGCAAACGTGCACACCCTCGATGGCTCATCGATGCCTCCACGTTGCGACTGGTCGAATTCCCGTCAGACAGCGCAGTTCCTCCTTATGCTATCCTCTCCCATAGGTGGGAAGAGGGTCAGGAAATATCCTTTCAAGAAATGGCTCAGCTATCCACCGACGAGACTCATCCAAGTCGGGTGAAGAGTGGATTCCGAAAAATTTCGAACGCATGCAAACAAGCGTTGAAGGACAACCACACGTACATGTGGGTCGATACATGCTGCATTGATGATCGAGACTTGAAGCAGAAGGCACAGGATATCAATTCCATGTACGATTACTACCAGCACTCGGTAGTCTGTTACGTCTTTTTGAACGACTTCACCATACGTACCTCCGCTTCCGTGTCTATTAGTGACAGCACTTGGTTCTCTCGTGGATGGACTTTACAAGAGTTGATTGCTCCTTCTTCAGTGAAGTTTTACACGGCAGATTGGGGGCATTACGGGGATAGAAGTTGCTCGTATTTGCACACAGCTATCGCATCCAAGACTGGTATCCCAAGTAGCGTTCTTAATGGCAGGAAAAGGATCAGAGAGGTCGGAATTGAGGAGAAGATGTCATGGTCGATCAGGAGGGAGACAACGAAGGAGGAGGATAAGGTGTACTGTCTCTTGGGACTACTTGGGGTTACACTGGAACCTCGATATGGAGAAGGAGCGGAGTCGGCTTTTGAACGACTATCTGCTGTGCTTCGTGAATGTTATCCGAGGGAAATGGTGGCGATTAAGGAGACGCATGATGGAAAATCGATTATGAACATGCTGTTGGATTCTAACGCCCAGAAACGCCATGCAGCCGCTCGCAATGTCAGTCATGAAGTTACAACACCTTGAAATGGGCTTGAAAGTACGTAACTATGTCGTGATAATGTACAGAATTCATGTAGACTCCCAATGGTTTGATTACCCGTTCGTGTACCGGCCTCTTCCTTGAATCATATCGCAATATCTCGTCGGAATGATACCACCAATACCTTAATCATTGGGTAAAGGAATTCATAGGATCACGCGTAAGGATAGGTATTCAAATTTGCCGCCGGTACCTTTGAAAGTACAGTAAACTCCCTCTTAGTGCATACCCCTCGGTCGAGGCCAAAATCTATGCATTAAGAGAGAGGACTTTGGAGGCCTTGGTTAGGGCTACAGCGCGGATGCAGCGTTTTTTTAATAATGGTAATCGCTTAAGATAAGTACCTCAGCGGAGCTTGAGGTGTAGGTCCCATAAGGAGACCGGTGATCAAGGATGAGGATGTTACCGGTCAAGACCAAGGGCATAGGCAAGGGGTCTTGATAGATTTTGAGGAGATAGACTTTCCAAAGCTCAAGATAAGTCTAGCACACATCAAGAAGCGGGCAATGATACTTACAGTCGTAGATCAAACGTGTCATCGTCATTTCAGCTCGAGTTAAGTAGCCTTGGGAAGCCTTCTCGCAGCTTAGCCAGAATTGGGAGAATACGCTAGCAAAAACCCAGAATACCTTCTCGGTTGGCGGAAATCCCCGAAAGAAGTTGGACAGTTCTGCGTCGGAGTTACAGTTTCAATGGCTTGAGGCGAAAGCCATACAAGTCATTTTCCTTTCTTGACACGAAATTCTCTCACTTCTGAATCCATTCTCTCAATCAGGAAGGATGCTTATCCTACTCGTAGAACATGAATCACTGCGGTATAACTCGTCCCTCAGGCTCGTGCACTGTAAAACGAATCTAAAATTGAAATTGAATTGAAAGCACGTTCCCATTGGGCTATCGTGCTTGCATCGTGCAGTATCTATAGACTTCACTCTCTCGATACACCGAATCGCACAGAGCAATATTTCTGGCTGCATCAGGTATGCGTCTTTCTCATGTTCCGAACTTGGGTGTCTCCTACTAGCACTTTGAATATTACCAGCCTCTATGTGGCCTTTTTTCTACGTTCGTTATTCCGACAAGTTTTTCTACGCCTCCTGTGAAACTGCTACTAGTAGTAGTACCGGCCGCGGTGGCACATTCAAGCGCTATCATTCGAGCATCACAGCTAGCTTTGCTGATTCGGGTGCAGTATAGGTGCTTCAATGGTCCTGTTTAGTCTGTGCTAAGCTCAAACTAGGATTTCTGGTCCCGGGAGATGGATCTTTGATGTACGATATGTGGAATATCGATGGTTACTAAGATCATTGGGGAAAAGGTGTGTCACTAAATTCCGAGTCAGCTGTTCTTCTGAGTCAGTTTCGTTAAATCACTGAAGGCAGCGACCACCCCGTCAGGGTCCTAGCTCCCAATCGCTCTGCTGCCAGCTTTCAAAATTTCTACTGCCTGATATTTACTGACTACATCGTCCTCTGTCGTACTGGTTAGTACTTATTGCACTTAGTACGGGCCTACGGCACCGGTGCCACCGTGTAAGGGTCACGTCCCTTACTCCATATATAGCGCCTGCGACGGTATTCACACGTACCGAATATTGTGGCCTTTTGGTCCAGTTGGAGGTTGGGTCTCATCGCAGGCTGACCTAATCCTTTACACACCGACTTCATGGAACTCTCCTTCAGCCTTGGGGCCTGACTGATCTCGATTACTTCAAGAATAGTGTATAGGAAGTATCGTCGTCCGTCAATCTTTTTTGCAGAATCAATGAATATCCACGCTGCCAAGGCCTGCCCTCAAGTCCAAAATCCGCATTACGTCATGTACCGTATGCACAATTCCTTTTCCCTCAGTTCATGCTCACGACGGCCACTAGACCTCTTGAAAGATTCGCTCATTTTCTTCACCACGCCTTCACAAATTCCAAGCGGAGGTCTATGATGACCTCTCATTCTCAAGAAACCCTCACCTCATCTACCTGTGTCGTACACGTCGAATACGACATCAATAATCCGCCTCCAAAGCCTGGGTCTTCCTCTAATGTTGGTGTGGATTCTAGCGCCGAATGGACCCGCTTTGTCTGTATAAGCGACACCCATGCCCATGCGTTCCCAGTCCCGGACGGAGATGTGTTGTTACATAGTGGGGATCTGACGAATGTCGGTCTGTTGAACGATTTCGAGAAGACGATGGATTGGATATGTGGGCTGGGGCATAGGAAGAAGATGTGAGTACTTCTACTACTGTTGCGTTTTGTTTTTTACTTTTGCTACTTTTTTATTTTATTTTATTTACTGACTTTTTTGGATTCAGTAGAAGGGTATTTGATGCTGATAATCACTCGTTAATTGCAGAATTATCGCAGGCAACCATGATTTGACTCTACATAGCGGCTGGTATGATGTTAACTGGATGCGCTGGCATCGGAAGAAGGTGAGTTTGTGCTATTTTGACTCAATATCCACGTCGACGTGGTCTCTTTCCTCCTTCACTCCTCCGTCTTAGCCCCCTTATATATATTCCCCCTACTCATTACTCACTACTTATTCAAAACCCTCTCTCGCTCACAATATCACTCTAACTCCAGGAACCCCTCGAACCCATCCTCTCACTCCTAAAGGGACCCAAAGCCAAAGCCGCTCATGTCGTGTACCTCAAAGACGAAGAATATCGATTTCAGGTGAAGGAAGGTGGGAGGGTGTGGAGTGTTTATGGGTCTCCAGTGAGTCTTTAATTCATTACTTTTCGTCATTGTTTTGGTCTCCTTTGATAGAGTCCTAGTCTCACTGACACTCGCTTGTTCCTATCGTTCATGTCGTCATCGTCGCTTTCCCGTGGTCGTGTAGTGGTCTCCAGAATTTTGGAACTGGGCCTTCAACTACAGTTCTGGAGAGGAAGCAGAACGTGTGTTTTATTTCGTCCTTTTCGTCTTTTCGTCTGTCGCTTCAAAGCTCACTAAATGTGTATGTTACTGTATTTGTCTATATACAGGTCTAATCTCCAAATTCCCAAAGACAGATATTCTGTGCGTCTCAACTTCTCTCAATCTACTCGTTTCCACTGGAGAGCGTAGCTAACCTCCTTTTCCATTTTCCGACGCGTTTGCCTTTACTTCATCCCGTGGCACCACCATCCAATGACCGTCGTGCCTCCCATTGTCTCACTCCTTCGCTTCGTCCATCCAATCTGCCAACATCTGTATCATTCTCGGCCGCCCCCCATGCATATGGCTTTACATAGCTTAACCCACGGCCCACCCCACCGACTCTTCGACGTCACCACAGGAGGGGACTATCCGGGGTGTCCTACTCTCGCTGCCTATCTACCCAAATTGAGACCGAGGATACACGTGTTTGGACATATACATGAGGCGCATGGGGGTATGTGCATGAATGGCCGAGGACTCGAGCTGGGACTGGGGAAGGGGAGGCAACTGGAACGGGGACGGGAGAGAGGGGTTTTTGGGAGGTGTCCAAGGGTGCAGAATGATAGTTATGGAGGGGTAGAGGATCCTGTGTTACCACCGAGCTCTGGTGTCAGTGGGAATCATCCCGGGGCGGCTGAGGAGCTTGAGACGGAACCAGACAGAACCGCCTTTATTAACGCAGCGAATTGGCCTATGGGGAAGAGAGTGCTGAAGTATAGTGATGGTGGTGTGAAGAGGCCGGCGTTTGGAGGGAGTGGGTTTTTACCGATCATTGTGGATTTGTTGGATTAGATCAATATATGTACCTTAGACAGAGTGTATGACTAGAAACGTGTACAGTACCCAGATTCTTAGACGGGTGTTACCGCGCCCGAGGAGAGGAATGCGGGTAAATAAAACGTCAGTCAGACTCAGGGTCGCCAAGGTCCATCGTCATCACTGATATTGTCAAAATTTCAACCGGAATCCCAATACAGGCTTTTCAGTCTTCGTCTTCGTCTCAGTCTCAGAACGAACGGCTACAGTAACGGTTACAGACGGTAGCAGTCGCACTTGGACTCATTTGGGCAATTCTGGCGTTCCGTTTCAGTCTCTTTGTCTGTCTCTAGACATTTTGGACCCTTGGACCCTTGCCTCTCATCCTCGCCTCTCGCCTCTCGTCTTTCTTTTACCCAAGTCACGGTTCGATGGTCAACGCGCGAGTGGTCTTCCCAATTCCAAACTCTCAGCCTATTACTCATACCCAGGAAAAGAGGAAGACCTCAAGACCAAGACTTTCCGAGACCCAGATATAGCCTCTGCAACCAGTTTGACACGAGACTTGCAATAGTCAAGTTGGGAGAAGGAGAAGGCGACGGAATAATTATAGGATTGGTTGGATGGCACGGACGAAGGTGAGTGTTCCCTAGCTTTTCTTGACACACTCTCTGTTCTAGAGTGGTCTTCCCAATCGTTCCCCGTTGCAATAATGCTTTCCTATTACCATTTTTGTGCTTCGTCCTCGTCAACCAAGACACTGGTATGAAATGTTGACAAAAATCTTTCTTCCAGATCGACATCAAAATTGTACACAAGAAATGGGGAAGAGGTTCGTCTTTTCGTCTTGTGTCTCATACAGAGTGGCTCATGTTATACGTATGGATACCCTTTTCATTCTTCATTCCTCCAACCTAAACCTCTCCAACAACACGTACGGCTCACGATGACTCGGAACGAAATGTAACCGAACCTTTGTCTCGGCCTTCCGACCCTGGGCTGGGCTGGGCGGTACATCTCTTCTCCTTCTCTAAACCGTGACGCGACGATGCGGTATTTCCATGTATTGGTTCATATGCATGCCGATGGTCCGCTATACGACCTAATATGGAACAGAAACCAAAACACCCTGGGGCACCACCATCCCAAACAAGAACTCTCAGACACAAGCGGCAGTTGCACAGGCGGCGAAAGTGAAGAATAAGGTGCGCTTTTGGGTGTTTTATGTGGAGTGGATGTGTGCTTTTACTGATGTATCTCCATGGATTCTCTTTCCTCGTCATCCTCTTACTCCTTTTAAACTATCCTCGGTTCATATGCGTTTTTGAAATGCTATCGTTGCTACTACTAGCGAGCTTCTATCGCAGCTACCTCCCAGGCCAAAACAAGAACCGGAACCAGATCCAAGACACAGAGACTAGCAAATACACCTAATACCCCTCATCCCGAAATTGAGACTGATACCACTTCTAAAGCCAAGGCCAATCTCATAGTCGAAGCCGAAGTCGAAGTCGAGGTCATCTCTAAATCCTCCAAGTCCAAATCCAAATCCAAATCCAAATCCAAATCCAATACTAAATCCTCTTTATCCGAGACGAAACTAGACCAAACCACGGCTTCCGCCTCCACCTCCACCCCTACCCTTACCCCCAATCCCACCCTTCCACTACCCCTGCTATGACAACCACAACAACGGCCACGATAACGGCGACTAGGAGGTCAACCAGACAGTCTACGCGTCAAATGGCGTCCGCATCTGTACCTGTATCTGCGTCAGCGCCCGTATCCAAGCAGCCTGAGTCTCCGTCGGCTGTCTCGGCAAATGCTGACACGGAGCCGAATAAGACGAAGGGGAAAGCGAAGGGGAAAGCCGGAGCGAGAGTGAAAGGGGGAAAGGGAGGTACAGGTGCGGAAGGCAAAGCGAAGGAGAAAATGAAGACGAAAATGAAGGTTCCTGACGTACCTGAAAGTGCCAATACAACTCGTGGCGCATCTGGGTCTGCGGCTACCTCCAGAAGCAGCAGATTTAGACGTACTGCTGCGGCGAAGGCGCAGGACCTCATATTGGTCCAAGTGAAAAAGGAGGAATTACACGACGGCACATTTATGGATATTGATTTGCAAATGACCGACAAATCAATACCTACGTCCGTAGCTCCGGATGCGCTTCAAGCCGTCCCTCAGGAAGTCGTACCTATCTCCATTCCTACAGCCGTACCGACGTCAACCTCAAATTCACCAGCGAAGAAATCCCGTCGAACTCGGACAAAGACGGTAGATGGTGCAGTAGTTGGTGGTGGATTTCGAGAAGAGAATCAAGAGATGGCTGTGGTGAAGGACAACCACGAAACTATAGCAAAGGATGTATCGATGATGGATATGGATGTTGATATGAATATGAACGTGGATATGGACGTGGAAATGGGAGGACTTGATCGGGTCATGCTTTTGGCAAGCAAAGATGCGGGTATTGGGGGTAATATTGGGAGTGTTGGGTACGGTATGGATGGTGGTACGAATACCGCTACGAGTATGTGTGCAGAAGCTCTAGGAGCTACGATATCGATGGAAGGTGTTGAGAAAGTTGGGAAGGCTGAGCGGGTCGGGATCGAGAAAAAAGATATCAGAGGAAGAGAGAATGACACGAAAGATAGCAAAAGCACAAAGATCAAGTCCAAGGCGGACGGGAACACGAAGACGAAGACGAAAACAAAGTCTACCAAGGCTAAGTCAGGAACGAAAGACAAATCCAAAGCAGAGGTGACGGGGCCCCAGAAAACCGTAACGTCTCCTGGTCACCATCGATCTGGGTCTGGGTTAGGACTGACGGAGAGGATTATGGAAGGTGGAGGTGGTCGGGTTACTGGCACTTGGGGTGCCAGCTCGGATAATGTGAATGCAAATGTTAGCGGTATGAGAAGAATCGGGAGCAGAGATGGAGGTGGAGGTGGCGCTGACGCTGGCGATAGGACTGTATATGATCAGCCTCAAGTTCGTGTCAAACGGGAACCGATTGATTAAGAATGGTGAAATTTTGGATTTGGGACGGAACCTATGGAAGGAACCCATCCAGGCTGGTGGAAGCAATGCAATACTTGCGCACATGGTCAATGAGGAAGATCGAAGTTGGAGCTTATACGGCTGAAGGGTCAGGGGACATGGAGAATAGATAGAGAATCAGATTGATCACGAAGAAGCTCTGATCTATGTTATGGTTAATTTTGGAGCCATCCTAGAATCTAGGATCTGGATTGTAAATAGACACGATAGTTCATTATGTAGTAGTAAGATACTAACTCTGACTAGTTTTCGGGACGAGGGCATATGCATAGCATCTTGAGAATCATTGAGATGTGCTTGCTCTCGGCTTCACCAACTCTCTTTTTGGTCCATCTTCAGAGGCATCGAGTTGTGACGGATTCGGTCTATCTTAGCCGGCAACCGGAAAAGAAGGGAGGAGAAGGAGGAGGAAGAGTGTGTTATCTATACACCATCACCCCAGGACGAAGCAATGCGAATGAATAATTAAGAATCGTTTGAACTGACAATGGACACATGGCACCCTAGGCCTGACTTCAGACTTTGCAACACGGGTGCAATGCTTCCACGAATCAGTACTGGTGCTTTAGCACCGTCGGAGGACCATGAATTCTCAATGGTATATGGGTATAATGGTGGTGTGTACGGCTGCAGTCCCTGGCTTCCACTTTTGTGACACAACCTCCCAGGCTATTCGAGATCACGATAAATAGACCAGGAATGCGTGCGGTTGGACATCTGGACGACTTCCAGCCCCTTCTTCTTTCCTTCGCTCTCCAGTGCAACCATTGAGTGATGTCTACTCCGAATATTGTTCATCTGAACGACATACAAGGACGACATAGGCTTCTTAAACGGTGGGAGAATCTCAGACATGGTAGTGTGCATTGGTTCGCTGAATGTTTTGCTGAGTTCGTAAGTGCTCCTTCTTTTTCCATGGATGATAATGAGAAGAGTCTGATCGATTGGCTCCTTATCACTTAGGTTGGGGTATTCCTGTATGTCTACGCAGGTGAGTCGTCCCTCCTCCTAGTATCTATTCTACTTATCGTGCATGCCAGGGGTGGGCTCTCAGGTGCTCTTCATTGTATCGGGAATTTTGAAGGAGCAAGGTTTGAGCTGTGAGGATAGAACCCGTGGAACATAGGCTTGCTCTAACAGAATTTCCTAGCGGTATTCCAGGTTGGTATGGCTTACGCAGGAGGAATTGTGGCTGCTCTCTGTATTGCTCTACCTGTGTCTGGTGGACATATCAATCCAGCAGTGACCATCGCGTTTTGCGTCATGAAAGGGTTTCCCCCGGTTAAAGCAATCCGGTAAGCGCGATAGTACCCAGGACGCAGCGAATACTCACTAGAAATATTCACTTTAATCAGATACATCATCGCTCAAATCTTGGGTGGATATATCGCATGCTTGCTCATCTACGTTCAATACCGTGATTTTATCAAACTAGCGGAGGCCGCATTGGAATCTGTTGGTCCTGGAGTACTCGAGGCGACCCTTTTCACTCCCAACGGTCCTGCTGGTGCTTTTGGATTATATGTGACGCCTGGAACCAATTTGGGGAGAGTGTTCCTCAACGAGTTTATTACGGTAAGTTCTTGAAACATGAAAGGGTGTTTGCTTCTTATCGCCAGGTACTATGTAGGATATCATGATTGTAATGGTCATCTGGAATTGCTTGGATCCTACGAACCTAATGGTTCCGCCATTTGCCGTACCCTGGGCTATTGGACTGGTCTAGTACGTCGATGATCTAGGGACATAAAGGAACATACTTAATTTGCTTCGATTCAACCTGTCTAGTGCCGTTGCGATCTGGGGTTATTCTGTTCCTGGGCGTATGTGTCCTTGATCTTCTAATTTAATTGGGAGATTGCTGATTTGGTCCGTTAGTTGCTGCGAATACTGCCAGAGATGTCGGAGGACGCCTAGCGGCGTTGACTATCTGGGGCATGGATGGTGAGCTTTCAGATCCTTACAGAGACGTGGTCACTTATACATCCATATGTAACCCAAGCCTCGGGAGGGAAATATGCAGCCATCACCGCTTTAACCAACATCTTATCTACCATAGTGGCTGTAGTCTTGTATGAACTCTTTTTCGTTGATTATGCGCGAGGTATGTCAGAATCTGCTGAGAGGTTTGACCTGTTTGGAGCTGACGGTTGTATGATCTCATCAAGTCATTTCGAGTGCACATTTGGAAATGATTCAAGCGCATCATAATCATGCCCGAACACCCAACCGAGAACTGGCCTCCCAATTGGAAACGACAAACAATTCATCTGAGAAAGACCAAATCGAAGTGGAAAGGGTCTAGCTTCAGTGTAACATACTACGCTCATCTGAAATTTATACGTGGTTTGATTAGTTGTAATGGACTTGCAAACCATGCAGGTTTGATGTTGAATGCCATAAACCGGATGCGTTCGAATTTGCAGACAATGAGGTCGAAAAATGAGGCTGAGTTCTTAATAGCCCGCATGTGGCTTTTACCAAACTGTAGTTGTCAGAGAAGACCGAACCGGTTCTTTCGCTGCAACTTTTCTCATTTTATATCCTGGTTTTCCGTCTAAGTTACTGCACCAAAGACCACAGAACTCGCACTTGCCACGCCGTTGGTCCACATCCCTTTCATGTAACAATGCGCTCGACGTTATGATCAGGTTATGATAGTTATGATACCCTCAGGGGCAGGTGGTTAATTTCGGGGTTCGCTCCCACTAGTTCATGTCCCTCAGTCGGCTGGTGCGCTGTGGCGTCTGTAAAACGGTCAGGTGCCGTGAGCTGGTTGTGGTAGTCTAGTACTTAAAACGGAGATTATGTTTCTGACTCCGACGGAGCGCCGCTTAATTTTTCATGAGGGCTGCCACGTCAAAACTGCCGGGCTGTCTCTTCTTTCGCAGATTTTGTAAGTGAGGAAATACGCCCAAAGTCCAAGACGCCCGCCCAACACTAGCTTTTCGCTTGCTGCCCACTGCCACGGACGTCAGAGCAACGTCAAAGTCTAGGATTAGTCCACATGATCAAGAGCATCGCCCGCAAATCAAATATCTCGACGCTACTAACCGAATGGAGTCTCAGCCACCAACGATCTATGTGAAATACCTCACATATAGCTCAAGTCACTGATAGACTACCGGGCTTCTTCCCCAAGTCTATTTCGTTATGTCTCATGTCAATATCCCAAAAACTTTCGGAGCGCTGCTCGTTGGGGGACTATGGGCATCTTGGTATGTAATTATGTCGTTCTCAGGCCTGACTGTGTCCTGATAACTGAGGCGTATGTTTCCGTAGCTTGTCTGGAGGAGTGTCTGTGCAGAGTTTGTTATATCAGAAGCTCTATAACTCAGACCCAGTATCTGTGAGGTTATTGGTGCGTCTATCCAGTTTTCGTTTGCTGTATGCTCGCCCTGATATATGGCTCCTAATTAGGTGTTTTTTGTATGGTGCGTCTTTTACATCATGCTATTCAAGCGAATGCCCATGGACGCTACGCAACTGGCTAGGTTCCTCGATACCTTCCATACCGGACTCATTTGGGGATCGTTATGGGAGTACTTGATTGATGATTACGGTCGTCCTGATAGGATAGACCACGTTCCATGGTACGAACTGTTGGTATATGACCCTTATGACTTATCTGACGACTTCTGCTGATAAACCAGGACTCTCGCCGTATGCTGCTCATAATAATCCCATTTTGCTCTCGCTTATGATCATTTCCGATAGTTAAGCATCCTTCTGACGGTAATTTCGGTTGCCTCCTACCCAATTGCAGAAGTGGCATTGATGTATCAAAAAGGCCATACTTACTTTCAGTGTACATTGGTGCGTCCACATACCCTCACCCTCAGTCATTCCCAACTGAGCTTTGTACGTGTTCGGGTAACTCAGCTTCTTTACGCATCGTATCTACAGACGTGCGCTCTCTCAAACTTCCTACCATATCAAGACTAAACCGTTCTATTATGACAGTCAGCAAAATGAACCGATATTTCGCTGCGCCCCTAGTATGTTCCGTCACTTTTCCAAGCACTCTCTTCTAGCTCACGTCGTGTTGCATAGTATCTCTTCGCCTTCCTGCGTCTTGGTGAGTTCAGCGTTTCTACCATGAATGAAATACTGACGAGAGTGTTTGATGTTTATCGTAGTCTCAGCTACTGGTAAGTTCTTTCCGTCATGTTTGGGTTTTCAGAACATTCAAACTCGGCCCTTTTTACCCTCCTTTATCACCCCACCATCATCCAGCTACCACTGTAGAGATGTAAGGTTCTATCTACCACCGCTCATCTCTCATGGAGCAATCTGATCGTTTCTCACTTCTACAGGCTCAGATTGGAGTCTTTCTCCGAATTCAGAAACCAAGTTCGAGTGCGTAATCCGACTCTAACGCAGTCACCACTAATCTGATTCTCCCTCCCCGCATCAATATTCCAGTGGCTGTTTACGACAGGCCTTGCTCTATCATCTAGCGTAGACATCATGATCACAGGGTCATTATTCTATCTTCTCCATTCTAGCAGACAGAAGGGTGGGCAGTGAGTACTTCAAATAGCATTGCTTCTTCTTATTATACTGATTGGGTCTAGCCTCGACATGGTCATTGATTCTCTGATCATATATACATTCGAGACGGGCTCTTTTACCTGGTAAGTTGCTATTTCCTGTTTGATCTTCTTGTCCACTGATGGAGAAAAATAACCACTCACTATGCCAACTGTCTTATTGACGTTGTCGTTCGCCACGATGATAGCGCAGCCACGATAGTCTCAATGATATGTGTATGCAGCTTTACTCCTTTTGTTTCAAAGCCTGACTCGTCTGACTTGGTTTCTTCCACAGTGGATTGTAAAGCCGACGTATCTCGTGTTTATGGGATTGCACTTCGTTATTGGAAAACGTACGTATTGATTTGGTTGCGCTCAAGTACCCTTTTCGAACGCTGATTTACTCCAATCAACGGTAGTATATGCAAATTCTTTACTCGTGAGGTTAGTTTCTACCTTTTATTTCAACACTCTTATATGCTTAAAGTTGCCAAAATAGCTTGAATATGCGAAAGGACCTCCGAAGTCGTCAAAACACTGGAACCTCCATTACATTCCCCTCCATACCCCTGCCGGAGTATGCTCATAGTCTTGAAGTTCCAGGTTTGGTACTTGATACTCGAAGACATCGCAATCATCCATATCATTGTAGAGAACATGTTACTCAGGTGAGCTTGACTCGGGGTAGTTGATGGCTTTCAGTGTTACATTGACTTATTCTATGTTCCTAGTCCAAAACAGCGCCACGCGAGGTCTCGGTGAGCCTTAATCCGCCGCCGTCATTTGCAGATTACTGACACGCCCTCTAATCTCCTGTTCGCTCTTTTATCAGCTTCAGGTCAGCGTCGAAAGAAGTGTTGAGTACTCGACAGAGTATATCGTGACCCGCCATGATCCTATGACTTTGAACCGAAGAGGAAGCCTTGTCTGACTAAATCTGAAATTTCTTTCTGTCGGTCTTTGTATGTACGTGCTATCCTACCTACTAGGTCTTGGTAGATCCAGTCCTTCTCAATGTACATGTCCTTTTAATTTTCTTTCTTTAGTCTACTGTGAACCCTGGAATAAGGATTCTTACTTCACGGACAGGCCATTGATGCTTCAATAATCTGTACATGTTTGTCTAGAGCTTGGCCACTGGCACTAGCAGCTCGTCACGTAGGGCTATGGCCGCTACATCCATCCAGGACTCTGACCGCAGCCGATCTCTACTATTAGATGAGTAAAGAACAATCTCCCACAGTCCGCAACGCACCTCCCTCTATTTCCGACACTGAGCGCGATACCTAAAAGCTAACCTCGACATCGGACACTCTGAGTCGTTACCCATCCTGACACCGTGGCTGGAAGAACAGCTTACAAGGACCAGATCGCTGATTGAAGGATGAGGTCAATGCAGAGTTAGACCACACAAAGCCTTTCCCACTGATGCCTGGCACCACAGAAGTCTGTTCAACTGCGATGCCGCTGAGATTTGAGTTTGAATTCTGGCCAAATGGCAGATGAGTATAACTCACAAGAACGAGGATATCCAAGATGTGGTGGGCACAACGGAAATACGGAAATGATGATTGATGATCTGACTAAACATACGAAACGTGTACTCTATATAGCCAAAGCATATACCAAACATGTCCAAACGATGCACAAACAACGCGTCGACCTCATCCCCGTTCTGATTCATATCTAACCCCCATTCCCACCCTCTCCGACTCACAACCCAAACCTGCACCCATCCCCCACTCTCCTCTTCCCTATCCCTTCCCCCTTCGCCCACCTCTGATCGTCCAGATCCCTATCTCTACACTCAGCACCATCTGTCTTCGTCCACGTAGGTGTTTCCATATCATTAGACGTAGAGGTAGCGGATGGAGCCAGGAGAAAGAGAAAGGGACGAAACGGTATGGGCATAGTTAGTAAAGCCGAGGCCGATTTTCTTCTCCAACCACGATAGCAGAGTCCACGCCGCTGTAGAGCGTATTGTCCAAAACGGGGAGGAGGAGAGAAAACCAAAAAAAGAAAGCAGTTATGTCAGCCACGATGTCAGCCGCGACGTTAACTTCCCTTTTAGGGCTCTTTGCGTGTGCTTGCCTATGCCTTCCCCCTATTCGCGCCCGCCGCTAGAAATTGTCTAGCGTTTCTATAGTGGTGCGAGCCTGTACCTGACCTAACAAGTGATAGTGATGAAGCTTCCTTAGTGCTTGGCACTTGCCGGCCTTTTCCTAGTACTTACTCATTCAAACGGAGCTAACGGAGGAAATAGTTGAGTTGGAATCAGAGATATCTCTGGTCAGCTGCTCGAGTTTCTGCAAGGATAGCGCCCTTCTTTTACGACGTTGAATGAGGGCAACCTCTTCCAGCAGATACTGACGCCTGAAATGAGATAGCATGAGGGAACAGTAGAGAAATCGATCAAATGAGTTTAGAAACGCGATGAGTTATCTGTACTCGTTTTTATCAGCTTTGTTTTATCTCATCAAGCCAGATTACTGAGCAAAGGTTGGCCGAGCTCTAGGCCGTGGTGTCAAGACGAGGCAAGGACGAGGAACAGGCAGCGAAAGAAGACGCACTACGTGATTGGCCAGACCATTTCGACGAAGCTATCCCGGTCCGCATATTGAATTGGCTGATTCCGACCTAAAGGGCTCATGCTCGGGCTCGTGATCTCTCCAGCCTTCAACCGTCCAAGCCTCCGTCTAGGTTCCAACACGCTTCTCGGAAGTTCGATCAGAAGGGCTCATGGCCTGTCAACTATAGTTCGATGGAATCTTAAAAGGTGTAGGTGCTGTAGGTGCTGTGGGTGCTTCCTCACTGATTCCGCCCTTTGAAGACGTCAGCCTCTGACGCTCGTTTATTCTATATAAGAGCTCCTCAAACGGAGGCGACACCTTCACGTTCTTCCTCCGAGTCTGATTATGCCTATACCCTACTCTGGGATTCTGCATTGTCCGGGATCTTCCAACGATCTTCAGAGCTTGTCTTTGTACGAAGTGTCGGTAAAAGCGCTAATTATTGACTGCGAGTACAATTACCTGGTTTTGGTAATACACAGGCTGATCGATTTGACGCAGTATCGGCTCGGGTCATCTTGACACAAACGTATTACAATCCTACGGACGTAGCTACTTCAAGAGCGAAATACGTCTTCCCGGTCCCTGCAAGCGCAGCTATCGCTGCATTCGAATTCCATACAAGCGACGGACGTAGCGTTACCGCAGTTTCGAAAGAGAAAGGAATCGCGGGTGATGAATATGAGCAAGCCGTGAATGAGAATAAGCCTACGGTGTTACTGGAGATGATTTCCGATGATCGTGAGTGCTTCCGTACTTTTGGACGTTGACACTCATTCATGGCTTGCTTTTTCACTAGTTTTTACCATCTCTGTCGGATCCATACCTGCTAAGCAGACGATCAAGACGAAGCTCGTTGTATGTTGGCTGCTTTTGCAAATTATCTTGAATGTTTCAACTAATTTACCTTACCCAAGTACGCGATGACGCTCATGAACAATGACCTAGCCGACGAGATTCGATTTTTCTTGCCTATGTATGTGGCCGAACGTTATGGACCTCCCCAAGCAGGCCTTCAAGGAGCCGATACCTCTAGTTCAAGTTCTAGAACAAGACTTCGCATCCAAGTCGACATTCAGACGAGTGGGCAAATCCAGAACATCTCCAGTCCGAGTCATTCCTCTTCAGATGATGATCTCAGTATCGAACGTTATCCTACTCATTTGAATCGTCCCAGCAAAAGGCGAATGAAAGTCAAATTTCGATCTTCCACTTTTCTTGATCGTGATTTCATCCTTCTCATTCGTGCCAAAGGGTTGGACGCTCCGAGATGCTTTGCAGAGATCAGAAATGACTCGGACTCCTTGGATAAAAGTCGAGATAGGTCAAGGACACGGACTCGAAATGGATCCCAAATTTCTTCTTACACTCTTGCGGTACAGCTGACAATAGTACCGAAAGCAGTTCTACCATCCATTCCGTCTCAGGAATATATTTTCCTTCTTGATCGAAGTGGTAGTATGGATGGGATTGCTATCGAGACGGCGAAAAGAACGCTCATACTGTTGCTTAGGCAGCTGCCATCTCAGGGATCTTTCTTCAACGTATTTGGCTTTGGTTCAACGGTCGAGAGTTATTGGAGTAGGAGTTGTTCTTATGTACAAGGGGCTTTGGAGGATATTGTGAGTGTTATTATCAGGGCCGCTGCGTTCGATTCCTCTCAAGCTGAGCAACGTTTCATAGACTTCTAGTATCAGAAAGATCCAAGCAGATTTGGGTGGTACGGAGCTTTTTCAAGCACTTGACGCCGTGTTCCTTTCACGCCATACGAATGTACCCACTGCAGTTTTCGTGTTGACCGACGGTCAGGTTAGTTTACCAGATACATAACATACATCTCGCTTCCTCAATTTACTAATAATCTACTTAATAGGTCACAGATATCTCCAGCATCACTTCTCTCGTTCATTCCAAGGTCTCCAAATCACCGTTATCCTCTCCCCTTCGCGTTTTCACTCTAGGAATCGGTGATGGGGTCTCAACCGATTTATGTGAAAGCGTCGCTCGTGCGGGAAACGGTGTCTACATATACGCTCGAGAGCCCGAATCCATTCTATGGAAATGTGCTAGGTTATTCAGAGCCGGGAGGACGCCTATGGTTCAGAACGTTACCGTGGACTGGGGATTCCCCGACACTTTACTCTCAAACGCATCCAGGTCTCCCTCCGTCGACTTCTCTGATCGATATGATCAACTTCGTCCAGATTCAATCCGACTAAAACCTCCTCCTATCCAACAAGCCCCGCCCACAGTAACCACCATCCATTCCGGAATGCGTACAGACGTTTATGCTATCCTCTCCCTAAAGACTCCTCATGCTCCAGACTACGTCGTGCTCCGTGGTCAATTGGACAACGATGGCAGTGCTTTTGAACATAAAGTCAAAATCCGAGGTGTTGAACTCGCTGATTCGGAGCATGGCGCGCCATTGATACATACTCTCGCTGCATGGAAGATCATACAAAGTCACCAAGAGGGCGTGGCACCGCTTCCTCAAGCTTCTGGTGTTGGACAGGGAGACCCCGCGGCCGAGGGAGCTTTGAGGAAGGCAGCTATCGTTAAACTTGGGACTACGTATCAGCTGGCGAGTCGGTTTACGTCGTTTGTTGCAGTTGATGATTCCCTTTCTCCCACTTCGAAACGGAACAATATGTTCTCTGCGCGACCGCAGGTGGGGCTTTATGGTGCTGGTGATATCGATATGGATCAAGAGGAGAGACGCACGAAGGGTGATAGAACCTCTCGAAGTTCGGCCGCTGCACAGCGTCCGGTCGATCCTACACAGGATGTTCACATTCCGGGCAGCTGGCCCACGGTTTCGGAAGAGGACCACATTAACACTAGGTCTGATGACGACGAGGCTGGTACTGATTATAGTATTCAAAGTTTCACGACGTTGAGCTCGCTCGTCTCGCGAAGTGATATGAGCTCAGATTGGGAGTCATCTGAATCGGAACCGGATCTTCTTGGTCCGACAAATGAGCAAGCCAGAAGTCCTTCGCCGAACTTTGGGATCTCATCTACGGGTTCAACAACGCCTGGCCATACGGGAAAGACACGTCACGATCAAGCTGCTGCGTCTACACCTACGTTGATAACTGATTTGATCAGTCTACAAACATGGGATGGTTCGTTCAGACTGGATTCCAGTTTCACGAGTCTTGCCCCTAGTGCAGCAGGTGTGGGTTTCAGAGATCTCGGTGTAACGGATGACGTATGGGCTACGGCAGTCGCTGTCGCGTTGATGGAGAAGACTCTGGCGGATAGCAATCCGGAACTTCTTGATGATTTGTTGGTAAAGGCGATGGATTTTTTGAGCAACGTTTCGAACTTGGAGGAGGTATTGAAGAGAGCTAAAGAAGTTTTAGCTCAGTGAACAATGAATAACTCAGGAGGCTTAAATACTTTGTTTAAAGAATTACTATATCCTGTCTTACCTCGAAATTAACTTTCATCAGGGCTGAAGTATTTTGAAGCTAGGGTAGTGAAAGATGAGCAGTAAGTACGTGTATTTCTGCTGTATCAATTACATTCATACGTAGGACATGCATAACAGTTTGTACATACTATTCTTGCTCCTAAATCTCAACTTCAAGTTCTGGAATTTCTCGCAACGCTAAATCACACATTTCAACCTGCTCTTGGCATCCACCATGAGATACAAATACATTTCTTGCCTTCACGAGTATCTTTCTAGCCTCGACATAATCTTTCATGTCTTGAAGTGAAATGGCTTGGTTGTAGAGAACAAGCCCAATTTTATGCTGTGCATTGGTGCCCTGAAATGTGGCCAAGGCTTCCTCAAAAAGTTGCAAAGCAGAATCCCATTGACTCTGCTGCCTTAGAACCAACCCCTGATGATACTTGCAATCTGCAATCCCATACTGATGTCCAATCCTTTCAAATCGGCTGTAGGCCTCTTCGAGAATGTGGAAGGCTTCCTGGAGCATATCTTGCTTTCTATAGACATTCCCAAGTGGCAACATACATTCTGCAGCTTGCAGTTGAGCTCCAAGTTGCTCAAACTGGGCCTTGGCCTGTTCTAGCATCTGAATAGCATCAATATACCTATTTTGCAAGCCATACATAGACCCAAAATTACGAAGACACACGGCTACTCCGAACTGATCTCCAACTGCTTTGAACTGGTCAGTAGCTTGCTGAAGGATCTCCTCAGCCTTGTCATATTCTTTTCGATTCGCAAAGATGGTTCCCATCTCGAAAAGGCACTGTGCAACCATTAATTTATAACCAATCTCTTCAAAATAGCTTTTGGCTTGTTCAAACATTTGAAGAGCTTTGGTGTTGTTCCATTGGGCTGCTTGAGACACTGCAAGCTCCTTGATGCAATATGCAACCTCATTCTGTAACCCCATCTTCTCGAACATATTCTTTGCATCTTCTGTCATCTGGTTGGCTTCACTGTATTTATGCTGCTGTCCGAATACTGAACCAAGGTTCCTGAGACACTGCGCAACTCTCAGCTGATTGCCCACAGCTTCATGCTGGGCTTTAGCTCTTTTCAACTGCTGCTCAGCTTCATGGAAGTTGCCCATCCTTAAGTATCCTAAACCCACATCCCCAACTGCTACTGCAGCATCAGATGGTTTTCCCATCTCTTTATATTGAGCTGCTGCCAATTTATGCATTTTGATAGAATCATCATATTTTCCTTGAGCATAGTAAGCCCATCCAAGAGTAATGCTACAATATGCTAAAGAATCCTTATCATCTGTGCATCCTCTGACTATTTCGATCTCTTTTTCCATATCGTCCCAACTGGCTGTATATCGAAAAATTAAGATCCTTCCACGTCTTAAATGGACCTCTGCGACTTTCCCTAGTACTGAAGAATGCTTCAGAAGACTGTCCAGTAGCTCCAGCAGAAGTGGGTAAAACTTTGGAAAGTCAAAGAGAACAGCAGCTGCAGAGATTGTTGGCATAGGTGCAGCTTGGATATTCTTGTGAATTATTTCAACAATGTTCATGATATTTAAGGTCAATCTTTCTTCTGCTCCCTTGAGATTTTTAGGCAGATCTTGTAGGAAGTCCATGTAATATGTAACCAAACTGGTAAGAAATTCATCTCCTATTGGACATTGCCTCTGCATATATTCTCGAATAGGTGCTAAAATTCTGATGTTTGTGTTCGAGACATAGATCAAAGAGTTTTCAAGCAATGCAGAAACTGCTTCACCAAGCTCTAGAAAATTTGGCAGCATTTTATACAGCTCTTCAACCCATTCAGGAGCCCCGTTCGGTAAAAATGAAAGAA
>JAACJM010000289.1:0-108374 GCA_013368315.1 Tetrapyrgos nigripes | reverse complement strand
CATGAAGCTTCTTGTTGACATATTGTATAGGTTCATCATACTCGCTTGCCTCGAGTGTAGGATCAACGACAAAAATGGAAAGTTCGTTTTGGGTTGAGTTTGAGCTAGGGAGGAAGTCAAGGAGCTTCTGAACCTGGGTAATCAAAGTCTCTGGACCGGGGACTGTTTCCGAATGAGATGGAGGAGAATTTCAAAGGGATAGGGCAGTTGAGATAGTCGTTCCTGGATCTGGATTGGCAGAAGACACGGATGGAGTGGGCTTAGCGTGGATAGGGGCTTTGGAGAAGAAATCTTTAATAGACTTTTTATGCCCCGACTGGACCTTCTCATTGGCTTTGTGCTTCGTACTGGACAAATGTTGTAGCCAGTTGGCTTCTCCCCCAGTGCCGATAAGTATGTCTTTTCTGCATAACTCGCAGTACCGTTTGCTATCCGTGGTGAACTCGGACTGTCCGTGGGATGAATACATTGTGAGAGAAGGTAGTTAATTGAGATGTACAGGCGCTTTGTTCTTTCCCTGGACCATGTAAAAATTTTAATTGATGGTCGCGTGGTCAATGGAGGTGACAAACATAACCAAACTCAGTCCATTTACAGCTCAATTTATGGCTACTATTCAGCGATCCAGGTCCAAAACGCCCGTTTGGCCTTGGTTTGGCCTCAAATTACCACTTTTCGTCAATCTCTAGCTCAATTCCCTCCAACGGCCGATCATTCAGTGCTCCTAAGACCAGGTTGTACTTTTCGGTCATAAGCCCTTCCCAGACCCCCCCTCCCCCCAAGGTCCGGTCTCGGGTCAACTGACTGCAGACCCCTTGCGCAAGAGTCATGTCATTTTGGGCCAGTGACACGTCGCTGTTCTGTAGCAAACACTGACTGCCCCACTGTCCTTCCGCCCTTTACAAAAGCTACTTCCACTACTCTCTTCATGACTAAAAGATCAAAAGGGTTAATATGTAAGTCTTTCCATGTTCTTGTAGAGCTTGGTTGATAACCCACCTTTAGAGCTATGCTTTTTTGCTCATTCTTCTGTATTCACCCTCTCCAAGCAACCCTCTCAGCACTGCATGCAATTTTGAACCTATAGCTTTCTTCTTGTTCCACAAGGTCCCCTCTATCTACCCCGTTCATTGTCTGGAAGGTCTATTGTGTTATGGCATGTAAAAATACTGGGAAAATTGTTGGAAATGGTTAGATGGATCGACTCAGCTTGGATCTTATGTGCAACAAATACTAGAGTCTGAGTATCAACGTCGATAAGCTGTGGAGCCTTGTATCAGAGTCACTGACACTGTCATTTGCAGGTGAAAATCAATATACGCTCCTACCGTTATCTCTACTTTGTTTTTCTCACATATGTGCTTATCCACCCACAACATGACAACATGGTTCTTTGTATGTGATGGCATGCTAGCGAAGAATGTATCATTTTTGTCGTTACTATTACATGCAATACAAAGCGAGATTAAACCTTGTTCACTGTTCCTTGTCTTCCCTCATCCAATTTTCCAACAGCGTCTTGACCGAAATACCTTTATCCTTTAACTTGTTGCCTTTCTTAGCCAATAGCTCCTTCAGTGCAGCTAATTCTTCTTCTGGACTGGTCCCTTCAGTAAATGAGATGGAATTGCCTCGTCGTAATGTGTACTTCTGCATCTGTAAAGCTTCGTTGAGTTCAGGACTAATGCAGTTGCACTTCTTTGTATCTGTATCACTTGAAGAAGAAAATACACGTTTGCATGGAACAGAAGAGGCTTGAATGGGCAGAAAATAGTGGGAAAACGAGCCTGATTATCCTGAAAATTGGCAATGAGCACTAGCTTTGATCCGAACAGTGTAGAAAATCCCAAACCTCCCAGTAAGCCAATTCGTCCTGTTTTGGATCATACAACTTTTCGGAAAAATAGCTGTTCACCTCTTCCTGAACAGCCTGAGAGATACGATGAATAGGTTCCTTGTTCTTAGTCGGAAGACCCAGAATAGCATCTGCCCAATCGCGATTTGATAAGTCTGAAAGTGTGACAATCTGCTCAGACTGGTTGATTGCTAAGACCAACTACATGTCAGTGTTGGCGCAGTACTATTAAGCAATATAACCACTTACCTCTTGAATAAATAATTCTCTTGCATCATCTAGACAATGAGGAGCAAAGCGCTTGAACCAGTCAAGCTTTATGCTTGGATTGATGACTAGAAACGTGCGTTCGTGAGTTAACAGCTGGAATTACATGTTTAGATCTTGAAAATGACTTACTCATGGCCAATGTGTATGGTCACGATACTTATGAAGCTTTGCTATCCTAGTGTCAATGACTGAAGCATACTGGGACAGTATGTTCTTCATGTTTTCCCACTCTGTAATCATTGCAAATGACAAAGTCGGCGTCTTTTCTCCTGAAAGCCGTTCCTGGAAGGAGTGTGGAACCTATTAAGAAAATTAGAGTGCGAAGAAGGGCTTATCATAGAAACAGTATATCCCACCTGCTCGAGTATATCCCATTCTTCATTGGTCATCCAGTATTTCTTCAAATCATTGTGCAAACTGGTCATCTGTTGGATCGCCTATTCGGCAGTAGTTACCATGTGTGGAAAATGATTCTTGAGTTAACCATACCTCTTTTAACAAAATACCATGAAGAAGCATCAGAAGAACAGACAACCAGCAGTTTTTCACGTCTCTAAGCAGCTCCATATCAATCATTTTGATGTAGGCAAGACACTCAGAAAAGAAATCTTGTTGCTGTGAGCTAGCGTGAATCTGGAGACTGAACATTAATAATAGTTATTAAACAAGACAATGGGGAGGGCTTACCATCCTAATCACTGTTCGCAAAGTAGCTATCAAATCCCTTTGGATTGAGGCATCAGGATCATAGTCTGGTGAATCTTCATCAGCAAAGCTGAGGTCTGTCAGTGCAGAAATGACATCCTGACAGGCTCGGTTAACGCTGTGGGGAAAGCACCTATTGTAGAGTCAAAATGAAGTTAAGAGTGAACACGATACTTAAAGTAAAACTTACTAAATACGTGACCATTGTTTTGACCATGTAATGCCTCGGAATCAAAGGTCACGCTCTATATACTCTAGTGCTGTATCGTTGTTGCCAGCTGCATCCAGAGTTCCATAGCCGAGAAGATGACGAGAGTAGTACGAGTCTAAGAGACAAAAGATTGCCAAATCGTCAGACACGCCCAAACAAAGTCCACCGTCAGGCAACATTTGGCAAACTGCGACATCTCTATCCACCACAAGCGATTCAACGCGTCAAAAGGAAACAACCAGCAAGGAATATCACATTCAAGATGCACAAGGGTATACAAGGGTATCGTAGTACTACGGAATAAATGCTACATACAGTCCAAAACTTTAGTCCATCAATCTTTCCACAAATGGCACTCCCGCCGCATCAATTCTCCTTGTTAACCGACTTCTTACTGCGAACTTTTGGTGGAAATTTAAATCTGAGGAGCACTTACCATCAATACAACAGCAGGGAACAAATGACAAAAGCCAGAGACTCACCCAGCTTTACCATTAAAGGTACGATGACCTTGCGAAGTAACAATGGGAATACCCATGGGAGTAGCTGTGGTAGAAGACGAACGAGCTTTGGGAATTTTGCTTGGAGTAGATGGTGGGACTGGAGTAGCAGGGATGTTGAAACGACGGGCCGGAGTCGTGAAAGGATTGGTAGAAGGAGGAATGTCAACGACTATTTTAGGAACGGGTGGGGGAGCCGCAGCAGGATTGACGAAAGCGTTAGCAGAGGGACCCGAGAGGAGGTTGGAAAGCAAAGCGGCTGGAACGGGAACAGGACCGGAATGACTACCGATGAGGGATAACAGCCATCAGTGACGAAAACACATAAGGAGAAACAGAGAATTCATCACTATGTTCTCAATACAAGCCACTTTGCGATCAGCATGGGGAAGAATCTGGTTCATCGTTGCATCCCCCTCTTGAATAGAACCAGTGATAGTTTTCGAAGCGGTAAACGAGTGGAGCAACATGGTGCCAAGACCGTCGAAAGCCATGAAAGTCGTAGTCGCACGATCCTGAATAACGTTGATAGGTGTCCCCGAGCGAATAGCCTCGTGAAGAAGTAGCAGTGCCCCATCCAAGCTCGTCATGTACTGACGAATAAGGTTGCCACAAATACCTTGCAAACCGGCAGTAGCCAAAAAAACGGATCTCTGTCTGCATACACTTATATCTGCTACATTCATGTATCAATATGGACAGTTGTCCATATTATCTGATACATCCACAAGGAAAACTTTCCATAGGCCAAAAAACAGACTGGCCCTACGGGTTATTTCCCACAGCTAGAGTGGGCACTGGGGGTGGGTCTGGTAGGCCTTTCCTTATAAAGCAGTGAGCAGAACAGTCCGGGTTTTTGTCCCACGCATGCTAGACAGTGAGCGGGGGCTTTAGGGGGCAGGGGGTGGGTTTTTCCCACACTTCAAAATTTGATAGGAGGTGCAGGTGATCAGTAGGGCCCCGAATCTGCAAATAGAATAGGGGTATATGCTGTGGCTGGCTCAGAAAATGCAAAATACATTCCTGGAGCCAGCGATAAAAAATGATAAAATGACATAAGTAGATAAGATAGTGTATTTTGGGTTCCTGAATCTGAATATACACTTAGATTTACAATATCTGCAGTGCTTATTGAGATATGGCCAAAATACTGCCCAAAATATAGCAAAAGAGGAGGATGGGTACTAGCCATTGCATCAAATCAGCTCTGATCACCATGTGGTTTGGTAGGATATTGCATATAGACTTTCTGAACATGGGAATATGGTTTATTATATTGTATCATCAGGCCCTGAGGAGCTGTACCCAATTTACTGTCAAAAAAGCCCAAAACTTGGGATGGCCATAGACACTGTATGCTATAGCATCTGATATAACTATGGATATGTCTCCTAGGGTATTTTTGGTCACTGAATCCGAATTTCCACTTGGATAAGGTCTATATACTTTGGTTCTGCAGATATTGAGTACTTACCCCTAAACATAGGCACCTGTGGCACCTACAAATATGTACCTTATAAAATGGGATTGGTGGGTCTAAAAGTGCTTATTGATGCTGTAAACACAAATATGAAGTCATATCCTCCATATGACAAAGATCCAAGACTCTATTTCCAATTTATTGCCAGAAAATTGCCACAGAAGCAAAAAAAGTGAAATGGCCATAGACACTGCATGCTATAGCATCTGATATAACTATGGATATGTCTCCTAGGGTATTTTTGGTCACTGAATCTGAATTTCCACTTGGATAAGCTCTATATATGACAAAGATTCAAGACTTTATTCTCAATTTATTCTGCACAAAGTGAAAAGTACCTTTTTCGGACCATATACATGGGCATATCTCATCCCAAAGATTACCACAGGCACTCATACTTGTTCTTTCATCTCTTGATATCATATTAAAGACACTAAGCCATCCAGAATATATAGGAGATGTTCTTGGTACATCCAGTAGCTTTAAGTCAAACTGAGTTGCATATAATGGTGCTTGTAGTACTTAAGGTTATATCTGGGCATGTCTTTCAGTGGGGAACACCAAACTGTGAATAATCAGAGTAATATAGTTTAGAATGATGTACAATGAGTCAGAATGATAGTCAGACAGCCAAAGGATAGGTATATGTGTCAATATGGATATAAATCAAGGAATAAATTGAGAACAGAGTCTTGGATCTTTGTCATATGAAGAATATGACTTCATATTTGTGTTTACAGCATCAATAAGCGCTTTTAGACCCACCCACCCCATTTTATAAGGTACAGATTTGCAGGTGCCACAGGTGACCAAAAATACCCTAGGAGACATATCCATAGTTATATCAGATGCTATAGCATGCAGTGTCTATGGCCATTTCACTTTTTTTGCTTCTGTGGCAATTTTCTGGCAATAAATTGGAAATAGAGTCTTGGATCTTTGTCATATGGAGGATACAACTTCATATTTGTGTTTACAGACCCACCCATCCCATTTTATAAGGTACATTTTTGTAGGTGCCACAGGTGCCTATGTTTAGGGGTAAGTACTCAATATCCACAGAACCAGAGTATATAGAGCTTATCCGAGTAGAAGTTCAGATTCAGTGACCAAAAATACCCTAGGAGACATATTCATAGCTATATCAGATGCTATAGCATGCAGTGTCTATGGCCATCCCAAGTTTTGGGCTTTTTTGACAGTAAATTGGGTACAGCTCCTCAGGGCCTGATGATACAATATAATAAACTCTATTCCCATGTTCAGAAAGTCTATATGCAGTATTTTACCAAACTACATGGTGATCAGAGCTGATTTGATGCAATGGCTAGTATCCATCCTCCTCTTTTGCTTGGCCATATCTCAATAAACACTGCAGATATTGTAAATCCAATTGTATATTCAGATTCAGGAACACAAAACACACTATCTTATCTACCTATGTCATTTTATCATTTTTTATCGCCGGCTCCAGAAATGTATTTTGCATTTTCTGAGCCAGCCACAGCATATACCCCTATTCTATTTGCAGATTCGGGGCCCTACTGATCACCTGCACCTCCTATCAAATTTTGAAGCGTGGGAAAAACCCGCCTCCCACCCCCTAAAGCCCCCGCTCACTGTCTAGCATGCATGGGAAAAAAACCCAGACTGTTCTGCTCACTGCTTTATAAGGAAAGGCCTACCAGACCCACCCCCAGTGCCCCAGTCTAGCCGTGGGAAATAACCCGTAGGGCCAGTCTGTTTTTTGGCCTATGGAAAGTTTTCCTTGTAGATGTATCAGATAATATGGACAACTGTCCATGATTGATGCATGAATCTAGCAGCTATAGCTGCTGCATAGTAGGAATCAATTGCTGAGATGTGGCTGAAGAAAGAATCAGCGATCGTCGAAAGAAATCAAGACAATCCAATAAAATACTTACTATGCATCTTGCACCTATTGCAATCGAGAGTGAGTTGGATTGTTTCGGAGTCGGTTAGGCTGTTAGCATCTGTCGGTTGTGGTCAGCTCCGATTTTCTGGCTCCGTGCTAAATATAATTGCCACATCAACACTACAAAAGACGTCTGTTTGTTCCTGTTTGCCAAATGAGAGGTATGTTCTGATTGGCCAGTGCAGAACGATGACGCAAGGGCGGAAAGCGCCTCGCTTAAGCGCTTGGTCCAACGGTTCAATCTCCCCCTGCTAATATCACAAGCTATTTTGCTTTCTTTCTTCTTGAGGTGATTCAGTGAATGCTATCTAGAAGTGCCCACCACAAGAAAGAAAATTTTGGTAGTGAGCTGAGTGATGAATCTGGGGATTTCTATCCTGCGAGAGGTTCAAAAAACGGGAATACAGGTATGGTGGAGTGGAGACAACGAGGAGCTCAAGGAGGACTGCTCAGTGGTGAGTCAGAGGATCTTTACTGGTAGTGGTAAATACTAAATCTATCCTTGCGAGAGGATCAAAAAAGAGATATATGTATCATGGAATGGTGACAGGAGGGATCGCTCAGTGATGAATCCAGAGATGTTTACTGGCAGTGGTAAATCTATCTCTGTGAGAGACTTCATTCAATGTACTCAGGCTCCTGTAGTATTTTTGTAATCATTGTGTATTAATCGCTTAATTGGGGAGGATATATGGGCATGAGGGGGAGTCCAGATGAAGCTGCAGGAACAGAGTTCATCTCTTCTGCCTCATTCTGAGAATTTCTGAAGCTTTGCAAAGTGGCTTGGAGTCACTGACAATGCTCGGAGTTGGGAGGGGTTCAATTAGGGCTCCGCGCTACAATTGGGCAGGATATATGGGAATCATATGCATCACCCCTCTCTGCACGAGGGGAAAGGCTACAAGAAGAGAGAGATATCCCTCATTTTGAGACATGACGCCTTGCACGGGGCCTCGGAGCCGCCGACAAAGTTCGGCAGCGGGAGAGGCCTTTCTTTCATAGTTTGGTACATTGAAATATTTACCTACAATTGTCTGGAAGGCTGAAGCAGAGCTATAGGCTGCTGAAAAAGCAAGAATGAGGGTAGCACGGGCATCACCCCTCTCCGAATGAGAGGAAAGGCTGCAAGAAGAGAGAGATATCCCTCATTTTGAGACCTGAAGCTTTGCACGGGGCCTCGGAGTCGCCAACCAAGTTCGGTGGCGGGAGAGGCCTTTCTTGCGTAGTTTGGTACATTGCAATCTTTACCTACAATTGTCTGAAAATAGGGCTCACTTTCCGTGCATAGCATGGGTAAATTGCTAGTATAGTACATCTACGTAAGTTTAAGGGTCAGAGTCCGTTGTCAGTCACTCTAGTGGGGACTTCATAAAACACAGACAGCATGACTCGCTCAATTGACCCCGGTACATGCATACCCTCACATCGATATTCTACATAGAGATCTAGATCAGCTTTTAAATCTCTCAGGTTTCAGTCTGGACCAGCTTAACTTCACATCTCCATGTCAATGTGCTGTATTTATTTTAGAAGGGCGTCCCGTTCTTGCCAGAGAGTAGCGGTTACACTGTGACTTGTACCATACGAGACGCACTTGCAATCACCGACGGTAGGGGGACGATACCTGTACAACTGTACCTGGCAGAGCTATATATACATGCACGGGGTGCAGCCCTAGCTTTGTACAACAAAGGTTCGTGAACCTGGCCTGGAGCTCTTCTTAACTTCGCTTATTCCAAAGTTTTATCTGTAGCCACCATATGCCCGAAGGTAAAAATGACAAGTCCCCAACTTCCTATGATAGCACCGAAGTTTTAATTTTTGTGCAGGTGAATCTGAACCTAAATTAATGGTAGAGGTATCGTTCAAAGGAAATACTGGTTTATCCTTTATTGTCTGAAAGGAGAGGGTATATTGGATATTCCGCAAAGTAATAGAGATTCACTTGCACCAACTATTATTCAACCTTTCTTCTCTTTCTTCTGGAGAACATTACAAGGCCCTTTTAAAGGACATTTCTGCGTGTAGTTATGCTCGATAGATTCAGTTGGCAAATCCCATACTGTGCTGGTATGCCGGGCCTCGTTATCATGCCATGCGCACAGTGTTGGCCCACATTTCCCTGGTGAAGTCATCACTAGAGTGACTGACAACGAGCTCTGACCCTTAAATTTGCATAGATGTACTATATATGTGGCAACTATATTTAGCACAGAGCCGGAAAATCAGAGCTGACCACAACTGACGGACGCTAACGGCTTAATCGACTCCGAAACAATCCAACTCACTCTCGATTGCGATATGCACCAACCCTCAGCATCACTATTGACCTTTGCAATAGCCCTTTTCGTAACCAAGATAAGCAAACACAAAGAGTCAAACTAGGGAAATCAATAAGTACTCACTGAAGACGTTCCTGCGTAGATTGGTCCACCTCAGCAGTTAATCCGAGGATGATGGCCTCCTTGATCTTAATTTTGGTCTCAAGGTCCTTGATTTGGTTACTGAGACAGACAATACTGTCCATCGAAGGAGAAACACTGAGGAAACAAACGAGGAACTTGATTCAGCCACAATTCAAGAACTACGAATGGAATACTTACCCTGTGTGTTCAGGACCAGAGTAACGTGCGTTGAGACCTGGGATAGGGCTACCGAGAGGTGGCAACGAGACCAGAGTAGGACAAGGAGTAGAGGGATAGAGAAAAGGAGGAGAATCCATTGCATGAGACAGATAAAGAGGAAGGGAATTGGTGAAGAAAAGTGGGAAGAACCTCTGCCCTTTTATACTTGAATCAAGACCCCTGGACCATAAATTCTGGGAACCCCAAGGTCAAAAAATCAGGACAACGCAGAAGGGTTTTTGGAGTCCACTTTGATGGTTTTAGAGGAACACTGAATGGAATTACCAAATTCAGGTGTGAACATTGGTATAAAAATACATGACATAGTGCTAAGGGACTACTTATCCTGAAAATTAAAACCCAGAAGCAGAGAAGCATCTTGTCTGGACTCCGAAGGCACCCGTACAATGCCTTCGAGGGCTCAGGCATGAAGGGAGGGAGTACTGTTATGACGCGTCCAAAAACTGGGCTTATGCGATTTCAATGGACCAAATAAGTAAACCTGACGGACGCCACAGAAAATGGGAACGCATATCCAAACCGACAAACAACAACAGAGCAAGGGAATGGATTACCGGATATAGATATACAGAGACGACTGGAAGAAGACAAAGATTGTTGAGATGGTTCTGAAGAAATGAATGGAGAGAGAGAGTTCTACCCCCAAAAGGAAAGGAAGGGATCAGTAAGTCATTAAGAGTCAAGAAGGACCTGAAGAGTCACGGAAGCTGGAGGAGAGGAGATGACTCAGGATAATGAGTCATCGGGAGACAAGTCAGAGTCGGGAAAAGGTTGCGAGAGAATAGGAGTCAGTAATAGTCATACCCCCCATTTAGTTTTTTAGTATATAAAGTGGCTGGAGACTTGTGAAGCCCCCAGTCTGCTATTTTGTAACTACATACATTGAAATATAACTTGTTTACCTTTACTTAACTATCTACAGCTGCCGTTTAACCTGACAAACTGCAATAAACCTACCGTAAGTCTACATTCTCACCTGCCGTCAAACCTTTGACTGCATCACCATCAACCAACCAATCCCATCACTCTAAATTGAGTGTTCCAATCAACTACCCTTAAGTTCAAGTGAGTCCTTCAGATATCACGACCATTGAACAAATATCAACCCCTATCTGCGTGTGTCATTGAGCTGCCTAGCGGTTCTTAGTTGCAGGACATAAGCACATCATAAATACCTTGTATTACATACTTAAATAATACAATTTGTGTATGCGTCCTAACAGGAGGGTCATCGCCTGTGATGGAAGCTGTATGACTGTGAGAAATGAGGATCAAAGTATTTGGAATAGATAGTGCATGTATGTTTCTGAGTGTGTTCGTCCAGCTTGAAGAATGGCCATATGTTGTTTGCCTTTGGTTTCTTCTTCTTGGTCTTCTTTGCTGAGTGGTGTGGTGTACTGTGAGGACCAGCAAAGGATGAAGCTGAATGGTTGATGGAGTGGGCGAGGGCGAAAGTGAATCCAGGGCTTGTTGAATAAACTTCTCGTTGACTGGAGAAACACTTGTAGGATGAGAACAACGACGAGTGGGTGTTTGGGCTGAGCCAGGCAGCGTATCTGGGTTTGGGTCTGGTTGACAGCATAGTTGGGGAGGCTCTAGTAGTGGATCAAGCTGTGTCGGCCCCTTACGTGTGTGTGTAGATTGTTGGTTTGGAAGATGTAGATCATTTTCATCGTCAGAGTTATCTGAAAAAAATAAACAGTTGAAAAGATTTACATGCACCATCTGACATTGCGAGAGCTGCAAAACAATTAGAACATAGACTAAAATAATTAGTAATAATGTCTACCTTTTTCAAGGGCATTCTGTGGCTGTTCTCCATGTTGGCGACAAGTCAGTGTTTCAGGCATCTTGGGAATGTCTTGGAGCATGAGTCAGGTCGTTCAGGAATGTCATCTGTATTCGTTATGGAAGGGTGAGCATTAGCAATTATATCAAAGCTATAAGCAAGCCACTTACTGTTGGGAGCAAAGGTCACAATTGGCGCAAAGGTGACCATTTGTGTTGGGTGATGTTCCGAGGACGAGGGCGAGGGCGAGGCTGAGGAGGAGCAGGGTTGGCTGTTGAGAAATAGGTACTATAAGCATGACTCGAATAAGGCTTGAGTGTACAACATATGCACCTTTAGTGGTAGTACTGGAATTGTCTTTCTTCTTCTTCAGCGGCATTTGGGTCTGGAAATTGTTGCAACCTCAGTGCTTGAACCTTCAAGCCTTTATCCTCCAGCAAATCTCAACAACCCTACTTTAACCAGGATATCTTCGAACTCTGGAAGCAGACACTGGATGCAAACACTTGTAATTCCTTGGATATACAGAGGAATTACATAAGACTTACACTGGTACACTCAATATGTAAGTCCACTTGACTTACTGAAGTATTACCAGAGACCAAGAAAAATAGAACAGTTATATATGACTATTGTAAGGTATGAAGTTTCACAGTGGTCCTTGGTAATACTTCAGTAAGTCAAGTGGACTTACATATTGAGTGTACTAGTGTAAGTCTTGTGTAATTTCTCTGTATATCCAAGGAATTACAAGTGTTTGCACCCAGTGAGAAGGAACAAGAATGGAGTCAGTGTTGGTGTGTATCTGCTCGGAATGAAGAGTATTAACCTTTTAAGGATGTAGTATGATGAACCTATGCTTTGTTTCTTTCACATTCTTTGCTGTGCAATGTTCAAGGTTCAGCGAAATGAATTTGCCAGTTGTGTGCATAATTCTGACTCAGGCCTGAGGAATTTGTGAAGGTCTTATGATAGAGAAAGAAGACATACTGCTGTATTACATATCATGTAATTGTACAGGGAGAGGAGCAGCAGGAAAAGAGAGTTGGCAATGAGCTCGAGACAGAGGAAAGGAAGGTGGTTGATCAGAAAGAAGCATAAAAACGTGTCCTGGTGACACAGAGTCATGGACTGTAATACAAAAAGCTAAGCCCCTTCAACTTACCTCAAAGAGCCAAAGCGTCAAGGGCAAGAAGGTATGGCTAAGTGACTCCATGTCACCATATCATTCTCATATGTAACTAAGTAGATACAAATGTAAAAAATGAAGGGATATGAAGAACGTCCCAGCTGTGTCTCAAAGCAAGGTATAGTAAATACTAGCACATGTACACGTCTAAAGATCCCAGGCAAGACATCACCTGAGAGTAACCTAGTTAGCTATCTATGATGATGGGGGTAGCTGACTTGGCACAGATAGTGGCAAAGGAGGAGGGTGGGTGATGATAGCTCCCCAATGACTGCGAAGTTGGTCAGTTAGATGCTTGATAACAATATTCTGGATGGGGACACGTACCAGTTCTTGGTGCGAAATCCAACATTGAGCAATCCACCTAATGTGCTGGGTGGTAGAAGGCAGCAGACATAATATTGTTTGACTGGAAATACTTGATGTATCAAAATCGCCACTGCTTTTGAATGAAGAATTAGTTGGGCTGAAGAAAATGATATCATAAGAGAAAAACACACCTAAACCCAACCTGTAAAATAAAGGTAGCATCCATTCCAACACACTGATCCTCCAAGGGTCGCATGGAAGGATTAAGACAAGAGGATACAAGCTGGCAGTATCCCTCTCCTTGAAATGCAAACCAATCCTGCAAAAGACAGGACTGCTGGTTGTTGAGAACAATGTACACGTGCGTCCTCGAACATCCAGATACCCGTCGACATCCGCTTTACCTCTATCTTTTTCTGCTTTACCTCTCTCTATTTGATTTACATTTAGTATATATACTGTACTTTTACCCAGAATAGATTTCAGACTTTTCTACCCAACAACAGCCTTTTGCTTGCGCTCTAAATCACTTCTCGTCTATTGCGCCTGTACTTTGCTCCTCCTTAACTCCGATATTACCTCATTTACCCTATTTCCGCTACTTCCAGCCTCATTACTATATACCATTGACTGACCATTGACCAACTGACTGGCCACTGACCAACTGTCCGACCAACTGTTTGATTGACTGACTGACTAATTGTGACCTGGGGCTATGTCTAAAGACGATCAAAAATACTACAAGCTTTTGGGGGAGGATAACTTCGCAGTCTGGGTTTTGCGCACTACTGTTGCTGCACGCGGGAAGGGTTTCTTGGACTTATTGGCTAGAGTGGATGTGGAGCTGACAACTGGGAGGAATGGCAAGCTGTGGAAGGCTTAGAATGGCCGTCGTAATGCTGCTACCGACTTTATCTTCACTCGACTTGACGATTCTGTGCTTGGTCATGCAAACGAGTACCAGGAGGATCCAGCGGGCCTATGGTGTCATCTTCATGCTGTTTTTGGTGACTCAGGGGTTGGTGGGGGTGTACGAGCTTGGCGGCGTTTTGCTGCTGTCAGGTTTACTGGATGGGATGTTCAGATGTCGACTGTGACTGGGAAGATCTGTGTGATTGCTGATGAATTGGAACGTGTTCATGACGACCGACCTTCCGACAACCAGATTATTGCAACGATGCTCAGTGCATGTGCTGGGTTTTCCAAATTCCGTCTGATTATTGCATCGCTTGAGTCCTTGAAGGAGTCGTTGAAGGTGGATGATGTGGAACTTCAGTTGGTTCAGGCTGTGAAGGATTTCAAAGAGGAGCAGACTCAGTTGAATGGGGGAGCTATCATCCCTGGTGATCAGGCTCAGGCTCTGGCTACGACAACGGGGGCAAGACCGATCTGCACCAATCCGAAATGTGGACGAGCGGGACACACTATTGACAACTGTTTTCATGAGGGTGGAGGGAAGGAGGGTCAGTTCCCTGATTGGTACTTCAAGAATTGTGGGAAGGAGGATACTGGTACTGCTGCGAATACTGCAATGGTGACTTATGCTTTGTGATGGTCATGCCATGCTGTTTTATATGGGGGAGTTTTTTTTTCCTTTCACTTCTGCCTCTGTCGTCCTCGTCCGTGGGAGAGTGTTGAGAACAATGTACACATGCATCCTCGGACATCCAGATACCCATCGACATCCACTTTACCTCTATCTTTTTCTGGTTTACCTCTCTCTATTTGATTTACATTTGGTATATATACTGTACTTTTACCCAGAATAGATTTCAGCCTTCTAACACTGGTGATCTGTCCTTGATAAAAAAGTGATTATTCATTGTTAGATCACGGTTACAAGAGAAAAGAAAAAAAGAAAGGCAGCCAAAGGCTGCAGTACGTGCTAGTGGATCATCTGGCCAGATGTAATATCTATGCTTCCATATATCTTTCTGATCGTATCCAATCCTTTTCCGAACTTCTTTTCCTTTTATTTCAAACTTCATTCCCTTTCATCCCGAACACTTTCCGATCATTCATTTCCAATTTCTCCACAAACGGATCCCATCTGGGAACTTGTGATTCATTTCGGATAACTACCGGATAGCTCGTATCTAATCTCCAAAGCTTACTTCACTTCATCTCCAATCCATTCCACTTTGTTTCCACTTTGTTTCCACTTCATTCCGCAGTACTCCATCCATCTCCAATAGCACCATGTGCTTTTCCTTTATTTCCGAACCATTCCTATCTTACTCCTCTTCATTCCGATAGTTTCCAAAGTAGTACTTAAGCTAGCAACTTTGTAGTAGATAGCTTAAGTCTAAAATCGAATTAGCTGGTCTCCTAACTTCATCCGACTTCAGACAACATAGTACCATCCTAACAGATTCCATTCCGTGTCTTCCTTATACTTCGATCTCAGAGACTACCAGTTCCGCCCGGATTCGTCCCAATAAGACTTCCGCTCAGGTCTGACGTGTTTCCTAACGCTAGGATCCGCCTGGACTTAACAGTATTTTAGACTTCTCTCTTGTTGTCTACAATGTCCCAACGTTCTCAACCATGAACTCCTTCCCCAACACTGAACCTTACAGTTCCGGTGACTCCATTCAAAAACGCTTATTATTCCAACCTCTTCGGTAACGTTCAAATTCGCCAACACAGACGCTCCGGCAGCATTTTCGCACACCTGAGCCCAACCAAATCCTGCATGAGTCCGTTTAAGGAATTCCTCGATAGCTGGGACAGCCCGGAGCCAGGAGACTCTGCAACCCTTACACAAACCCAAAGCCATTCATATGTCCAACAGCAAACTCAAGGATCCTCTCGAGCAGGACCCCCGATGATGGCCGTGGTCCTCCACTGGAAATGACGGGGACGACAATGGACAACATCAGGGTGGTGGAGGAGGCGGATCTGACCGGATAATGGGCCTCCGGGAGGAGAAGATGGTTCCGACAATTCCAACGACAATTCCAACGAAAGGAGGCAGTTCATTACCACCCTCCAAAGTTTCAACGAAATTATTGGAAAGGTTACACCTGGTCACAGTGAAAAGACGGAAGTGAAGAAACCCGACATTTTCGATGGGTCAGATCTGAAGAAGCTCCATCTGTTCCTGATCCAGATCCAGATTAATCTCCAGAACTGTCCCAAGGCATATGCGACTGATGCCGCAAAAATCAGTTTCACTCTTTCCTATCTCTCTGGCACCACACTCGAATTCTTTGATCCGGAAATCCTCAACCCGGATCCCGAGGAACCTGCTCCGTGGACCCTTGACTTTGGTATTTTCGTCAAGGGGTTTTCGATGAGGTCAGGGATGCTGAGGACCGATTGGAGGCCCTATTCATGAAGGATTCTGATTGGGCCACGAAGTACTGCGTCAAGTTTCAACAACTTGCTTTGCAGGTCGCTTGACACTTTTTCTGAAAGGGTTTGGCTCTGCGAATCAAGGACGCCCTTGCCCTAGTCTACGAGGAACAGAACCTTCCCTGTCTCAAATCCCAGGTTCTCCGAATTGATTCCCATTACTGGTGTCGCCAAACTGAGAAGAAACGGGAAGAAGTGAGCAGGGAAAAAGGGAATTCCAGGGGGAAAGGCTAGGGAGGTAATAGTTCCAGTTCTGGCTCTGGAAAGTCCTCAAACTCCAGTAAAGATGGGAAATCCGGATATTCCTCCAATTCCTCCAATTCTAACTATAATCCCAACTCTAATTCATCCTCGTCGTCTTCGTTCCCTTCCAGCCAGAAGAAACCCTGGGATAGAAAATTATCCCAGGATGAAAGGGACTGCCGCAAGAAGAACAATCTCTGTATGTTCTGTGGCGGGAAGCATTCGACAGATGACTGTATGTTCTGTGGCGGGAAGCATTCGACAGATGACTGTATGTTCTGTGGTGGGAAGCATTCGACAGATGACTGTAACAAATGGAAGGCGGCGAATGAAGCTTGTGGCCGAACTGCAAACATGGAAAACACCTCCAGTAGTACTTCCGTGACTGGCACTGCTTCCACACAGTCTCCAAAATAGTCAGCGACTCTGATGCCTCGGCACGAGGTTGGAGTTGTGTTGACCAGGATCATGCCAATCAGGAGGTTACTCTCAATGCCGCCGCTCTTTCCATTAAATCCTTAGTTCTTCCACTTTCTATTCCCTCATATACTAAACCCGAACTTTCCATTTCTTTTCCATCGCTTTTGGATTCTGGTTCTTCAGATTGTTTTATCAACTCTACGTACGTTTCCGAACATTCCCTACCTACCCTTTCCATTCCTCCCATTTGTCTACGCTTACTTGATGGTTCCATATCCTGCATCCTGAATAAAGTATGCCATTTTTCCATTTACTTTCCGAAGGGGGAACGAATTCCTCTTGGCTTTTATGTCACTAATCTCGACTCAACTTGTAAGGGAGTCCTCGGATATAGTTTCCTTTCCTGCTACAACCCGTTGGTTGACTGGGTAAAAGGAAACATCAATTTCTGTAACCCAAACCAGTTGCTGTCACCCCGAGCTCTGAACCCTGTGTGTTGCCCTCAGAGTTTTCACACCACTTCCAGCTGCAACGCCACCCATTCATTCTAAATCATCATGGCTGTACAAACCTATCTATTCCTATCCCTCTGTCTCACAAATGGCGTCTTCCGTTGACGACACCCACATTAGTATCATCAGAGCAGCAGCTTTCCTTCACTGTTGTAAACAGGATCAGCTTGAACCAATGGCGCTCTGGTTAACCCCGGATGCTGAGGTTCATGCGAAAGCCTCAAATTCGGAAACCCCACCTTCTCCAAAGGCTCCCGAATACTTAGCTGACTATTTCGATGTGTTTGACAAAGGACTTTCAGATAAACTGGCTCCGCCGATTGCCCGGATTTATCTGGTATCTGACAGGGAATTAGGAGAATTACGGAAATTTATCGACAAACATCTGACTATAGGTTTTATCAAACCTTCATCCTCGCCCTTCGTGGCTCCAGTCCTCTTTGTGAAGAAGAAAAGTGGAGAGCTTCGGCTTTGCGTTGACTTCTGTGGCCTCAATGCCATTACGAAGAAGGATAGGTATCTACTTCTGCTTATTTCCGAGCTTTTAGACACTTCCCAGCGCACGAAAATCTATACCAAGTTGGATCTCTGTCACGCTTACCACTTGGTCCGCATTGCCAAAGGGGATGAATGGAAAACAGCTTTCTGGACCCGCTACAGATCCTTTGAATGGAAAGTGATGCCTTTTGGTCTCAGTAATGCTCCCGCCGCTTTTCAGTGATTTATCAACGACATCCTCAAGGATCTCCTTGACATCACTGTCATCATCTATCTCAACGACGTCCTGATCTATTCTTACAATGAGGAGGATCATCAGAAACATGTTTGCGAAGTATTCCATTGGCTCTGAGAGCACGGACTCTACAATCCTTCCTAGACTTCTGTAATTTTTACAGACGCTTCATCTTTAATTATTCAGATATTGTCGTACCCCTAACCCGTCTCACCCAAAAAGCTATCCAGTGGAAATGGACGCAGGCATGCCAGGAATCTTTCGATTACCTTAAGCACACTTTTACTTCTGCTCCGATCCTTGGTCATTGGGTTCTGAACCAGAAGATCATCATCGAAACTGACGCTTCCAATTACACTATCGCCGCAATCCTCTCTCTCCAGTGCAATTCCAGAGAGATTCATCCCATCGCATTCCATTCACGCACCTTACAATCCACTGAACTCAATTACGACATTCACGATAAGGAATTGCTTGCCATTTTTGAAGCTTTCCGAATCTGGCTGGATCCCCTATCGATGTCGTTACCGATCACAAGAATTTGGAATATTTTTCGACCACCAAAATTCTAACATGACGACAAGTCCGAAGGTCCGAGTATCTTTCTGCTTTCAATCTCATTATCTGATTCCAACTGGGTAAATTAGATGCAAAACCCGACTCACTCACTAGACGATGGGACGTCTACCCAAAAGAGGGGGATAGTGACTACGCCAAGGTTAATCTGCAGAATTTCCGCCCAGTCTTCACCCAAGAACAGCTTTCCGAATCGCTCTGAGCCTCTTTCCTCAAAGGACCCGCACACCGTGCATCCATTATCATGGATATCGAGAAACTCCATTCCACAATCTGAGAATCCTATGCTTCCAATCCGGAATCACAAGCTGGTCTCAAACTAGCTAAGGATTCCTCATCATCCCGGTGGAAACTTGATGAATCTGGGTTACCGACCTTAGACTTCAAGTTTTGCGACAGCACCACGACCATTCCCTTGCGGGACACTTCAGACAAAACCAGACGCTTGACCTTATCTGACGCCACTATATCTGGCCAAAGGTCCGAGAATTCGTTTGGGATTATGTCGCTTCCTGTACGGTTTGTGGTCGTAACAAGCCTCGTCGACATCGTCCTTATGGTCTCCTAAAACCACTTTCCGTGCTGGTCCGTCCGTGGGACTCGATTTCCATGGATTTTATCAAACAACTACCGGATTCCAACGGATACACAGCAATCCTGGTAATTGTGGACTGCGCATCCAAACAAGGAATCTTCATTCCGACTCACAATACCATTACATTGGAACAGCTCGCGGAACTATTCATTATTCATGTTTTTTCTAAGCATGGTGTTCCTAACCATGTCACTTCCGACCGCGGTTCCAAATTTGTTTCCCATTTTTTCCGATCCTTAGGAAAAGCTTTGAATATGGAACTTCATTTCACTTCGGGTTATCACCCGGAAGCCGACGGACAAACCGAGCGCACAAATCAGACACTCGAGCAGTACATCCGGATCTATTGTTCTTACCAACAGGATAATTGGTCTTCCTTACTTCCCATTGCTGAGTTTGCTTACAATAACGCTCCGAACACTTCTACCGGAATCACACCCTTCTTTGCAAATAAAGGGTTTCACCCAAACTTAATGGTTCATCCTGACTACAATCTCGCTTCCGAGCGCACCCGACATTTCATTGTCAATCTCGAGGAACTGCATGGTTTCCTTTGGGATGAGATTCGAGAAGCTCAGAAACGTTACAAGGTACAGGCCAACAAACACCATCTGGATTTACCAGAAATCCCTATCGGTTCCGAGGTTTTTGTGTCTGCCAAACACATAAAAACTACAAGACCCACTCTGAAGTTCTCCGAGAAATTCCTTGGTCCATTCAAAGTTATCTCTCGTCTGAGCTCTCTTTCTTATGCCATAAAGCTCCCTGACTATCTCCGTGGGATCCACCCTGTTTTTCATGTGTCCCAACTAGAACCCGCTGTCCCGAATACGATTCCGAATCATATCCCAGATCCGCCTGCTCCGGTTGAAATTGAAGGTGAACTTGAATACGAAATCACCGAAATCTTAGACTCAAAAATCGATCGGCGCTGTCGGAAATGTCCTCTACTTTATTTGGTACAATGGTCTGGTTATGAAGGCACCGACGAAGAATTTTCCTGGCTTCCTGCGGATGAGCTGACAGCTGAAGAAGCTATAGACGAGTATCATCAGAAAAATCTGAACAAACCCGGTCCTCTTCCAATTTCATCTTAATCCTTATTGTTTCGACATTTTCCGTCCCTTCCAGCGCTCTTCACTAATTTCAATTTATTCTAATTTTTCTCAATTTTTCCTTTTACCCCGCTCATATCTTAACTTCACTCGAAATTTGTTCCAAGAAAATTTTTTGCCTATCCGGGTCCAGTCGAGTATCCATTACAAAAAAATCTATATACAAATGTTCTTGTCCATTGCGTCCAGCACACAACCGTTCCTTCCTCAATCTTCCTCTACCACTGCTTTTGACCTTGGTTTCTTCCCCTTTCCTTTCTTCTTTGGCTTCCCAACCGAATCCGGCATGTCCAGCAACCTTGCCTCCATCCCTGTCCACTCCTCATCCTCCATTTTGGGAAGCGGGATGTTCGACAATTCCGCCATCGCTTCCAGAACATTCCCTATATGGATTATGCGACGGAGTTGGGCCAACTGTATGGCACAAAGGGTCGAGACATCGGGAAGGAGGGCTTTCCGACCGGTGAAGCTACACCCCACGCATGATGCTGCACAGGACTCGCAAGCACGCTTCCCGTTGCCTTGGGATGTGCACTCCACACCGAGTCGGGTACATCGGGAACACCACTATACAATAAAAGTCAAAATCTGAAGGTAAAGAAAAAACGGAAAGACAAACGTACCTTGGCATATGCCTCTCCCTTTTCCACCTCAACCTCTTCCTCACTCTCCGAGTCTTCATCCCCAGATCCCTCGTCCCTACGTCGCCTCCGAGCTGCACGAGGACTACTCGGTCCGGGATTTGCTTTCCTCTTTCCTCTTGCCTTCTCCGACGGGCCCGCATTGGAATGCTCCATCTCTACCTCTGGACCCCGTTCCGTCTGTTCCATCCATTCCTTCTCCTTCCGTTTTCCCTCTTCAGCCTCCAATTCCTCTTTCTTCGCCTTTTCCACGTCCTTCCGTTGCTCCAACCACAACTCCATCAACTCCTCCGCAGCCTCATATTCCTCCATCAGAGCTTCATATGCTTGTCGAGCTAACGTTGATTCCGTTAGCATCCGTGAAAAACCCAATTCAAAACTGGTCACGTACCATTCTTGTTTTCCTGACGGACCTGATGCTTTTCCGTCACCCTCATACTATCATCAATCGTTTTCTCCACCAAAGGTTGGGATGCACAGGAGCCGGAGGTTTTGCGTTGGACGTTGTCCATTCGGTCATATACTCCATCAGGAGCTTGGAAACGTCAAGGGGAACGTAGGAGGTGGTAGAAGACATTGATAACGGTGAAGTTGGTTTTGCTATGTTTCCGAGGACCTCTCCCTTTTATACGTTTTCGAATACGCGCACGGACCATCCTTATTGTTTCCTGCTCATTTCATTACAAATTACTTAATTTAGAAACCATTCACAATCCCGATCATTTCCATTCATTTTCCAGGGTCCACCCCTTTTCTATTTTTTTTTTCTATTGTCCTTTCAACTTCATTCTGACGGATTACTATTCGTTTCCATGCCTCTCGAGGGCTCAAGGCCTAAGAGGGGGATACTGTAATATCTATGCTTCCGTATATCATTCCGATCGTATCCGATTCTTTCTGAACTTCTTTTCCTTTTATTTCGAACTTCATTCCCTTCCATCCTGAACACTTTCCGATCATTCATTTCCGATTTCATATCCGAGCTCCACTATTAATCTCCACACACAGATCCCATCCAGGAACTCGTGCTTCATTTCGGATAACTACCGGATAGCTCGTATCTAATCTCCAAAGCTACTCCATTTCATCTCCAATCTGTTCCACTTTGTTTCCACTTTGTTTCCACTTTGTTTCCACTTCGTTCCACAGTGCTCCATCCATCTCCAATAGCACCATCTGCTTTTCCTTCATTTCCGAACCATTCCTATCTTACTCCTATTCATTCTGTTAGTTTCCGAAGTAGTACTTAAGCTAGCAACTTTGTAGTAGATAGCTTAAGTCTAAAATTGAATTAGCTGGTCTCTTAACTTGATCCGACTTCAGACAACAAAGCACTATCCTAATGGATTCCATTCCGTATCTTCCCTATACTTCATTCTCAGAGACTACCGGTTCCGCCCAGTTCCGTCTTCCCCTCAGTGGCTTGAAGATAAGTACGGGATTTGAGGTATAACTATCTCGGCGTATAATTCTCAAGCTAACAGAGTAATTGAATGGGCGCATGTTGATATTAGACAAGCCTTAGTGAAAGCTACAGGTGGTGACTTGTCTAAGTGGTTTTGGTTCTAGGAGGGGCTTAGAATGCTCACTGTACTTTATTGCTCTGGGAGCAGAACCCATTCTGCCATTAGACATAGTAGAATTGACCTGGTTAGTAAAATTACCAGATAGAATTCTATCAACCAAAGAGCTAGTGGGATATCGAGCTCAGGCACTAGCTAAGCATTGAGTACACGTAGAAGAAATGATCGCTTGAGTAGATGATCAAAAGAGGGCTGAATTGAAGCACTTCGAGAAGAAGTATAGACATGTTATTAGAAATTGGGACTTTAAACCTGGAACTTTAGTTCAAGTTCATAATACTTGAATTGAGAAGAACTTAGACAGGAAGATGTATCCTAAGTTATCCGAAGAACTAAGGGAGGTGCCTATATCCTAGCGGAAATGGACAGAACAGTTCTGCAAGAGAAATTGGCTGCCTTTAGGGTTCTACCTCACAAAGCAAGATATGAACCAATAGATCTTCCAGAAGATATTCATAAACTTATCAATTTAGAGTCAGAGTAGCTTCAAGCAATGGTTGAGAATGATTCTATGGACAAGTCTTGGGTACCAGGAAAAGACTACATCTTTGATCACATGCCTATGCTAAGAGCACCTCAATATGACTCTAACAGAGAAATAGTAGAGTCAATAGTTGAACCAAATGATGGAGAAAACCTAGCGGGAGGATCAGACAACGAAGAAGAGCTACTGGAAGCAGGGTAGATGTCGATTGGACCTTGTACAAGAGCTAGGACCAAAAACACTTAGTAGGATAAATTATGATGAAAATAGTAGTCAATTAAGTAGGACTAGAGTGGATAACAAAAATCCACATCTATCTGCAGTGGGTAACGTTTGATTCATAGGAGCAATTAACTGCTATAGATGTGCAAGGCACTACCAAACACTGCAAGTTCTTGGATTCGAACCAAGGATTGCGAGGATAAGACAACACTGATACTACATCAGTGTTATCTCATACTTCGACGCTGTGTTAACCACTACACTAAACTTGCTGTTATTCCTATACATAAACCCAGTCAAATAAACTGATGAACACTAGCGCTAGCTTGCATAATACGGGTGGAATAACCAAATCAGACAATCCTGCTTAATGAGATTAATACATGGCCATTATCTACTTAATACAAGGACAAGGAACGATTCAGTAGTGTTAACAGTATGCGATAGCCTGTCAAAGAAACACTAAGGGACGAGGGAAAAGTGTTTATCCCTCCTTTGGTTTGCTGATCGAATAGATCTGAGGACGCGTCCTGGTCTATGACATTAGTGACTACAGGTAATGATTGATTAATGTACTTATGATTGACTCATGGAGATGGCAACGGGTCATCTACAAGTAGTACGACTGAATAGACGAGGGTTGGATTTTGAAGCCACCTAACGTTGGTTAGCGAGAAGAGAGTCCATAGGATGTCTTTTCAAAGCCAGGGTGTGGGACATAGACCTTACGTCTTGGCGTTGGTGAGCGCAGAGAAGGAAATGGGACCAATGTCTGAGAGTACAATAGACACAGGCCATGAGGATGGAAAAAGTCAGGAAAAGTGGCTATAAGTGCTGACGGTTTATATCCTATTCAGAAACATTCTGATCCAAGTCCGAATGACAACAGAATCTGGATCTGAGCAGCAGAACAAATGATGATGCTCCAGAGAGATCAGAAGGGTCAATAAAGAAAGATTTATTGATACCTAGCAGACAGTGTACCTATGTGAATGATCCAAAAACTGAATATGACTACCTAGCGAAAGCTATACTAAGGGTCTACTGAGAAGTCTGAGCAGCTACAGAGAAGGCAGAAGTAACCAAGCCCATAGGAATAATGGAAATAGACTTATTAGTGCTATTCTCAGGAGAAAGGTCCCTAAGTGACTGTTTCTTGGCCATGGCAGCATCCTTCAACTCTGTACGCTTGAGCTTAGCATCGATAACTGTGACTAAATTGTCATAAGCCCCTCTGTAATGCAAGGTGAGGAAGTGCATTTGGTGAGCGACAGACAGCATTTCCCCTCTCAGGAAGTTCTGCATAGCATTCAGAGACTCGTCAGAAGAAAGCCCTGACATTGGTCTTACAGAAAAGCTCCTTGGGTGTATCAAGCAGTTCTAGACAGGACATCATAAGGAGCCACTAGGTAGGAAAAAGATAGAGGAAACAAGTACTTACCAGTAGATGGAGGGTTGAAGTTGTTCACAGAACCAGTGAACACACAGCTATGCTTGGTACAGGCAAGCTCATCCTGACGAAGGTAATAGTCAGCCTTGAGGTATTCTCGAGACGAGGTATCAATGCCCTTGACGAAGGAGTAATGGAGACATACAGTGGTAGCATGAGTCGTTGGACGAGGGGTACCAGGAGTTGCTCCTGAAGCTTTGACCTAGTGAGAATTAACATTCTTAGGAGCATGGCTAGATGCTCTGATACCACAGGTGTTGCCCATCTTACAAAATAAGAATGAGAACAGGGGGGTATAAGTGGTTAGGAAAAGATGCAGACTTACCATAACATTGTCCTCAGGAATGTCTTTGAGATCAGGCAAGACCTCAACATCAGATTCTCTGCTATCTTCAATAATAGCTGGAGAGGAAGGCCACGCTAAGAAGAAAAGCAAAAATAAGTAAGATGGTTGATAGAGAAAAACACTAGATGCACCCTGTGTTTGCCTTTATTGTTTGACAGTTCCTCCTGATGAGCAACAGCCTTATGGAGAGTCTCCACAAAGTTGGTGATTTTATCCAAGCTGTGAAGCTTGTTTTTGTCAACGTTGAATTGGCCGACATAACCCTTGATGGTCTCAGTGTGGCAGAGATAGGCAGCAACACAAGCCTTGGACTTGTGGAACTCCTTAGCGTCTATGGGCTCGGACTATCAAAAGAACATCAGAGGTAAATCAGCAGTATGAACAATAAGTATACGTACCACAGTGTCTCCATAGCTCTGAAGAGCAGTAATAATAAGGAGACCTGGATTGCGCATATGGGTGATCACAGCAGCATTGTCACTAGCATCTGAGACCTTGGCAAGCCAAGAGTCGGGTTGAAAAGAGGTAGCAGACCTAGCAGAGAGAGATAAAAACAATGAAGAAAATTGAATTTCTTGTGGTTTTTTTTATACCTCTGTGGTCTGAAGACCAGAAAAACTATGTGTCATCCTTGATCCTACTATGACATCTTCATCGGGACAATGAATCTTTTAGTTGGGGGGAGGAGGCATGCTGCGACCTAGTGATTTCCAAAAATGGTAGTAACGCCATCAGAAAAATTCGGACAACAAGTATTGCAAATAGGTGGAGGAAGATATGAAATTTCTACACCTAGGGCAATGTTTGAGCATGGAAACAAGATGGAAACAATAGAAATGGGTATCCCCAGCAAGGATACAACAGAAGGGTACTCAATAAGAGCCTAGTGAGGGTCCAAAAGGCAGAAAAATCGCCGTGTCAAAGGTGGAAAAGCATATATTCAAAGAGAATCAGGCTTTAAAATACTACAGGAGGGCTCTACACTAGTGTGAAGGCGTAAATACATTACTTAGAATAGAGAGAGCAACCTCTAATGAATGTCTGAGTGACTCACAAGTCCAAAAGCTTAAAATAACTTAGCGTTCTCACAGGGAACGGGATAAAAGGGCAGGATACATATAATTCAAGGACTTTAAAGGTCCTATAGATGTACATAAAAGCTAAAAAAGTAGCTACAAGAAAGGCTACAAGATAAAGGAATACAAACTACAAAAAGAGATACAAGAAAAAGGTCTTAATTGGAATCTGGATACATCAACTCAAGCTTCTCATTGTCTTCTTCGTCTTCTTCCTCAGGGATAGGAGCCTGGAAGGTATTGATGAGGCAGCAACAGAAAGCCCAAGGTTGGAAACGAGGCAGGAGTCCAGCAGCAATGCTAGACCCTGAAGCTGGAGGATTCGATGGCGACTAAAGAAGAAAGAGAAATATGTTAGGCGCTAGCGTATAGAAGAGAAAAAGACTTACTTGGATGTAGGAACTTGAAACTCCCCCCTCTTGAGGCATGGGATAGGAAGGAGACCGATACAAACGTTCTTGACAATGATGAAGGAGGCAGACAGAATGACCAAAATTGGTAGGCTCATTGTAATAGCCTGGATCATTGAAAGCATGCTCATTCAACCAGTCAAGTACAAAAGAAGGAACCTAAACTAGTAAGCATAACAGAAAGGAGAAAAATGAAGACAGAAACTTACTCAGATCCGATTGCGAACTTGGTCTTCAGCCCAAGCCTAAACCTCATTGTAGTTCCAAAGCCCTAGAGAAATGCCTGAATCTTGGGAGGGCGGAGCCCCCTGAACAGCAGAAAGGCTTGAGGCCTCAGCACCATGGCTAGCAGATGGATCTGGAGGCATGACATTTGTCTCAACCTCAGCAGTAGCCAAGGGAGAATGAGGCTGAGGAGATGGCACCTAGACAAATCCAAATGAGTTTAAAAAGTAGGAAAAAGTGAAGAGGAGCAAGACTTACCATGTCCTCCATATCCGAATCTGGAAGGAAAAGAGGATCAGTGGGAGCAGTCACTAGTGGTGCTGGAGGAGGAGGTGAGAGAGGTCAGAGTAGAGACAAAGGAAGGCAGTATTGACAAGACAGAGGCTGGTGAACCCCCGGGAATGGCCAATACACATATGTGGGCTTGGGAGCCTCCAGCTAGAGGATAAGCATTAGCAAAAAGTTCAGAAAGAAAAAGAGAAAAAAGAAAAACATACCTGTGAAGGGACTGGACGTATGACACGCATTGTACCCTGATTCTGGTCCTTGGACTTTTGCTTGCCCTTGCTCTTTTTCTTGTCAATCTTAACACATTCTTTGGCCATGGGAACAGACTTGCTTGTCAGACACAAGAATGTAGGAATGCTAGGCTGGAAAAACAAGAGAATTCAGTACACAAAAGTACATAGAAATGAGACAGTGGAGACTTATGAGTAATGCTGCAAGCGAGGTCTTGACCTTTTTGAAGGGAGGCAGCTTGATTTTGAGGGAACTCAAGCTATGGACGCTAGCGAGTTCAATGGTCTTGGAGGAACTCGAGGTAGGGATGCTAGTGAGTTGGTCCCAGTATAAAGGCTCATCCACCTGTAACCATAAAAGATCGTTAGGCACACAGAGGGGGCAAAAATAAGAAGGTGGACTTACTAAATTATCTTGACAAGGCAGGAGTTCCTCAAAGTCCCAGTTAGGTAAACGATCAATGATCGTCAACCAGGAAAAATCCAGCGATGGGTGCGAGTTTTGATTCTTGAGGTGGTGATGACCAGGTTGAGGGCCATCGTGACTACGTTTGGCATCCAAGGAGGAAAATCGTTGGGGTGAGCATATACTGAGTGCCATAAATCATGCTAGAAACCAAATAAAGGTGAATATAAATGAGAAAAAGAAAGAAAAAGAAAAAAGAAGGAAAAAAATTAAAGGACGCACAATGAAAGGAATCCTAGTCACCATGAAATTCAGATTGTCGTTGCTCAGGCTTTGAAAACTAACCTGAGCCCAATGATACACACTCTCATACTAATTGCATAGTTCCAGTAGCCAATGGTGAAGTTCACGGCTGTGAGGATTAAGATGACGAGGATAGAATGAGGAGTCGCTAGTGGGTTTTGGCATGGTTGATGTTGGAGGCATAGTGACAGGACAAACAAGTGGAGATGTGGTCGACGATGGAGGAGAAGGCAAGAATGGGGACTTAGAAAAATTTTGAGTCAAAAAGCTTTTACCTACTTTGTTATAATCACACTAGGGTACAGACAACGGTGCCCTGATCCCAGATCACAAGCCTCAAATGGGCACTGGCCTTTCACAATGTCCCCGACCAGAAAATCCAATCAGAACTGGGACCCATAACTCGAGAAAAGCTAGATTAGCTATTCAGGGTAATCCCAAATGTATAGTTTGATGGCCAGAAAGAGAATGATTCGTACAAATGGACACAATTGCAGGCTTCTTTTCCAGAAAAACATATGAAACAGAGACTGTGCACGCTTACAATGATCAAACAGAGAAGTCAGGCTAGAATGGACTGCATGCAAGGCCAAAATACACCCAGAGCCCAAAGTGAGTTAGTGCAGCATTGGCTTTACCACTATCGAATCCATTGACCAAGGGACGGTCAAGATCTTTAGTTGGGGGAAGATGATATGCCATACAAAATCACAGTATACATACTTGGATTTTGGTTCATAATATCAGTTTTGACGTTCTCTTAAGGGAATAAGAGGACTAGGGTGAGCCCTGAACTGCTAGTTAATACCTAGCGGGACTAAGAAAACAACAGTACAATAATATTAAGTGCTTACAAATGGAGAAACAACTCATTCTAAGTACTATGATAGATATGTACGAGTTGGGAGTTATGATAAAGATAGTCTATAAAGGCTTTCAAATCCTATTATAACAACTAGAACTGCTAGCGTGATCCAAAGGGACAGTGAAATGCGAGATAGCCCCTATTCACGGGCATAGGAACACATAAGCAACACAATCCTCAGCTGAAAGGTTGCTCAGAGAAGACAGTGCTAAGATCAGACATGCAGACAATCACGCTAGGTCTAGATCTATGTATCGGTAAAACCCGTAGTACTAAAACAGCTTTGAGGGAATCTTAAGTATCTGTAAAAGGTACATATGGACAAAAGTAGGACAAAGTATATATGTATGGGATCCCAGAGAGTTCAGCTATCCATCGGTACAGAGGGGATAGTGGACAGGCGTCTCTACACAGAGATATGAGGGACAGAAGCGCTAAGTTGCAATACATCCGAATGATCAGAATACAACCCAAACAGGTAACATTATTTCCAGATAAGGATAAATCTGTCAGTAATTGTCTAGCTAGGCATTGAAAGCATTGAGGAAGGAATAAGTATGCAAACAGGACTGCAGAAGAGCTGGACTTGTATGTAGGACTCAGTAGTAGACTGCTGGCAATATATAAAACATGAATAAAGCAAGATCAGAGAAAAAGGGAAAGGAGAACCGAATGGAATAAAGAAACTATGAGAAAACCCTATGCCCCTAGCATAAGGATGTGTATGAAGGACCTGGCAGTCATAAGTGGAGCGTTCTGAGTCATAGATGTGATGCTCACTAACCAGGACGGTACATGAAAACACCAGACAGCTTACAAAGGGAACTGAAGAAAGTTCCTACAAATATTTAAGTCTTTACTTACGAGGAAATAGGTAGAATGTCATGAATCACCTCCCCGCCTTCTTTCATTGTCCCTTCATTCCCTCCTACTACCTATTCACTACTATTCACCATTCTATCACCTCCTATAAACCCATAAACACTGATTACTTCTCATCATCGTCTCTTGGATCTATGACTCACTTCTCCGTTTCCTTTATCTCCATGGACATTCTCACGTACATATTTCGTTACTTGACTCACATTCTTATCTCCTCCGATCCCTAGGCTCCATGGACATTCTCACATATTCATTTCTTCTCTATATATATCGTAGATCTCGTAGCTAGGTTCCTTAGTCTGTTCACTTCGTCTCCACTCCGCTCCTAGTACAGTGCAGTGTCGAGCATAGTCAGCTACTCGATCTCTCCTCGCCTTTATCTTTCTTTCTCTATCTCGTCTCGTTGTAACTCGTCAAATCTATCTTGTTCATTGTGTGACTTGGGTGGTTGCTAAGTGACAATGTTCTTGACATAGAACTCGCTAGCGGACTGTTCAATTTGTTTTATATTTTCTCTACATACCTTTTAGCAGACCTCGAAAAGAAATAGGTAACTGTATAGTTGTAGCTGCGAGTAGTATAAAAGGACCAGATATTACAAGTAGCTACCAAGCCACATACTGTAGAGTATCGGATCTCGCTAGCAATAGTAGAGGATGTGAAACATGGACTAAAGCTTCTAAACAAACTTAACTGCACTTGCTACGAGTATAAACATTGTGTTGGAGATAATAGAGTTTTAAAATTGAACATCTTTGGGGTTATAACTGTGATCTTTGTGTTGACCTTCTGGTCTATTAAGTGTTGATTTTAAGGCAACTGTGGCCTACAAGTGTTTGCTTTTAGGGACTAGTTGATCCCCTTGGTGTTAAACTTGTGTTTATTGTGTCGCACGCTAAGCACTAACTTCATTGAAAAACCCCAATCAAAAGTACTTATAGTACAAGTAAAACTACTACTTGGAACACTTGTCTCATTTACATTTGTATATGGTTTTTTGTTTGGGTGCAGTTCCTAGCGCTTAATTACAAAAACCACCTACAGTAGAATACCTCATAATGAATACACTTTTGGCTCTCCTAAACTGATGATGTTTACAGCCAAAAAAATATCTCATAAGGAATAACCACCATAATGAATAGCTTTGGGCTGTCTCCCAACACTATTCATTATGAGGTATTTGACTGTATTACCACAAGGGATATATCCGACCCTCCAAATCCCCTCTGTCCTCTCCAGTCTTCTTTGTGAAGAAGAAAGATGGGAAACTTCGGTTTGTTCAGGATTACCAATGCCTAAACAAGTACACTATTAAGAACTGCTACCCTCTTCCCCTTGTTGCTGACATAGTCCAAGTACTTCACCAAGTTTGATGTATGATGGGGTTATAACAATGTCCAGATCAAACAGGGGGATGAGTGGAAGGCAGCATTTGCAACCAACCAAGGACTTTGCAAACCTACTGTCATGTTCTTTGGATTGACAAACTCACCAGCTACTTTCCAAGGCCTCATGAACACCATCTTCTCAGACTTGATTGCAGCAGGCAAGGTAGCAGTTTATCTGGATGACATCCTGATCTTCAGTGGGACTCTGGAAGAGCATCGAGAAGTGGTTCAGGAAGTGCTAGCCAGGTTGAAAAGGAATGATCTGTATCTGAGGCCAGAGAAATGTGAGTTTGAACAAGAAGAGATAGAATATCTTGGGTTGATTATCCAGGAGGGGCAAGTTCATATGGACCCTGTGAAGGTGGCAGCAGTATGGCACTGGCCAGTTCCCCGCAATGTCTGCAACATTTGGGCATTCCTGGGCTTTGCCAATTTCTACCAATGATTCATACAGAACTTTGCCAAAACTGCTCGACCTCTGAACAATCTTACATGCAAAGACATCTCATTTAATTGGGGAACTCACCAACAGGAAGCCTTTGACTCCCTTCAAACAGCCTTCACATATGTGCCCATTCTTACACTCTGGTCACTGGATCGTCCTACCCAAGTTGAAGTAGATACTTCAAGCTTCACAACAGGGGGAGCCCTAATGCAGATGTTAGAAGATGGTCTTTGGCACATGGTAGCATTCTGTTCAGTGTCCATGCAGTCAGCTGAACACAATTATGAGATCTATGACTGAGAGATGCTGGCTATTATCGAGGCACTGAAGGATTGGTGGAGTTATCTGGAAGGACTACCACAGCCTTTTGAAATTATCACAGATCACTCCAATCTAGAGTTCTGGTGAACAGCACAGCAAGATGGGCCCTGTGGCTATCACGCTTTGACTTTCGACTAATCCATCATTCAGCAGATGCCCTCTCTCACCTTTCCTACCACCAAGTAACAGACTGAGAAGACAATCTGGAAACCACAGTACTCAGACGAGAACACTTTGTAAGGCTCACTGCTACTATGCTGGTCAACCCTCTAGAAGAACGAATTTGTCAGGCACTGGGAAGAGAAGTGGAGGTGTTAAAAGGACTAGAGCAGTTGAAGAAGGAAGGGTTGCAACAACTGGCCAATAGTTTACCTGAATGGGAAGAGGATAATGGATTGGTATACCACAAGGGGCAAGTCTATGTTCCCCTGAATGAAGAGCTGCAGAAGAAAATAGTAGAACAGTGCCATGATGAGCCATCAGCAGGACATCCAGGGCTACATGGGACACTCAATTTGGTAACCTCACACTTCTGGTGGCCCACCATTTGCTCTTTTGTAGAGATAAATGCGCCAGGAAGAAGCTGCAATGTCATCCACAAGCACTAATCCAACCTTTGGACGTACCCTTAGGACTCTGGGAAGAGGTTGGAGTCAACCTCATTACACAGCTACCATCCTCGCAAGGTTATGATGCAATCCTGGTCTGCACTGGCCTCTATGGAAAACAAGTCCACACCCTTCCCTGCACCTCTAATATCACTGCCACTGAAGTCACTGACCTATACTACCAAGAAATCTTCCACCTTCATGGCCTCCCACTTCACTTTGTATCAGATCATGGTCCACAGTTTGCAGCACAAGCCATGTGCTCTCTGTTAGACCAACTCGGAATCAAGTCAAGCCTTTCCTCAGGCTACTGACCCCAGATGGACAGACAGAACAAGCCAACCAGGAAGTGGAGAAATATCTGTGTGTCTCTACACCAACTACAGGCAGGATGATTGGATGGAGCACCTTCCTATGGCCAAATTTGTTCTGAGCTCCCACACACACTCCACACATGACATGGCACCTTTTGAGGTGACTTATGGCTACCTTCCTCTGTTCAACATACTGGTGGGCTGGCGCACAGGCATCCCAAATGTAGAAGACTGTCTCAAAATCCTAAGACAGGTTCGAAGAGATGCAGGATCAGCACTGCACCTGGCTAAGCACCATATGAAGGAAGGATATGAAAGAGAGAAACAGAAGGGACATCATTTCAAGGTTGGGGACCATGTTTAGCTGAGTGCAGAAGACATTGACTTGAAACTTTCAAGTGACAAGGTGGGGAACTGGCAGCTGGGACCATATGAGATTGTGGAGAAAATTGGAGAGGGTAATTTTGTGAACAGGCTCTTACTGGAGGAGCCAGAGCCAGTATACCTGGAGGGAGGGGATGAGCCTGAGTATGAAGTGGACACCCTTTTGGATAGCAGGATATGATGGAGGTGACTGGAATACCTTGTCAAGTGGGAAGGATATGACAACAGTCACAACTCATGGGAGCCAGTTGCAAATCTCAAAAATGCGAAGTGTAAGATCACAGCATTCCACAAGAAACACCCAGAGGCAACAAAGACTTAGGATTCATCGAGGACAATGAAGTGTAGGAGGGGGGTAATGTCATGATGTCTATATTTGGTACTATTTATTTCTTCTTATCTCTGTATCCTCAGATCTTTACACCATATGATTCTTGTTCCACATGCTACACACTGGACCTTTCATTTCTCTGATACAGCTTCGATACAGCTTCTTTACAGCTTCCTTTACAGCTTTCTTTACAGCTTTCCTTACAGCCTCCCTTACAGCTTTACTTTTACATATATAAACCCTGTTCTGACACCTGGTTCCCCATCTTGACCTCTTTGTTGTTGGAACCAGGTGTGTATTCCCCTTTTCATTACTTCTTTCACCTTTACTGATGGGCACTGTAGTTCCAGTACTTACTGCTGTCTGTTAGTCAAGTCAAGCCCGTAGCTCCTCGTTATTGCTATATAAGTGCTCGCCTCTTTGTGACAGAGTTTGAATGGTCGAGTTGCTTCTTCTGCTGCATGAGTGAGGCTTGGTCTTCACTAGCAAGTGCACCCGCATTTGGCAGGTGGCAGCCAGCCATGTACAACAATCTCACAGAAGACACCAATCTGCAGTACAAGACAGTTGGGCACCCAACTTTTGTGGAACAGCTAAGTGTATTGAGGCATGGAGAGCAGACCAGTTGTCATGAATGAAGGAAATGGTAAGCTGGCTTTCAATGTGTTGAGTGAGACTTAAGCTGATATTGGAGTTTTATAACTTGCAGGGCCTCAAGTTGGTGTATTTGGTAAGTGGTCATTTCTGAAACTTAAGTCTTGACATGGCTAACAACCTCAAAGGATGCTTAAGTTGCAGAGTACTTAAGTTTGGAACCTGGTTTGAGGCCCCCATGGACTGAAGTGATACCACTGGTAAGCGATCATTTCTGTGACTTAAGTCTTGATGTGGCTAACAACCTCAAAGCATGCTCAATTTGGAACCCAGCTTGAGGCCTCCATGGACTCAAGTCATACCAGGATTTTCTCTTATGTCAACTTCAGATTGGACTTAAGTTCTTTTTTCAAGTTCTCAATGTGTACTTATGATTGTAGTCATTGACTTCAAAATGCACTCAAGTTCTTACTCAAGTTGTGATTTGCATAGAAGTGAGCAGTAGTGTATAAATTGGTCAGATCCTCCATGTACAAGTAGATTAAGCTTAAATGTCTGGAAATCAACTTTACTTAAGTTAAGTTAATATGGTTACAGGGAGCACCTATGTTGGAAGGTACTGGTCTGTCAGAGAGGCCAGGAGATATTGTGATTCTTATACAGGTCATTGGTATGAGACATTCCAGAGGAGGCATAGAAAAGGAGGAGGGATGAGTTGGGGGCAAATGGGGGCAACTCATTCCTCTCACATCACCCCATGCAAAGCAACAAAATTAATCACAAGGTCACATGAAAAAAGTGTGCTGACAGTTGTTTACATGTCACTGCGTGATCTTCAGAAATTCAGAAAAAGGGATGCCTTCCTCCTGATACCAACCACATTTGGAGATATACTGACAGTCAACATGCTCTTACTGTACTTTGGTTGACTACTTTTGGTATCCATAGGTATTAAATGAGCTTTGGGCAAGAAAACAAGGGAGATAGTTGTGTTCTTAGAGGTTTCTTAGCTTGATTTAGCTGGATTTAACATATAAATTGCAGGTAAACCACCAGGTAAGTGCAAAGTAAGTCTGATTTAAGAAGCCAATAAATCTGATTTAATGACACAGTGGCCAGAGATGATGAGAACCCAGTGGTTGATTTATGATGCTGGATTCACTCTCACTTAATGCCTGTCAACCTCAGTTAACCTGAAACAGCTGTAGCCACCTACAGTTACCTTTTCAGATTCATTGCAGCCAACCACTGACCAGGGAAAAGATGTTCTCACATAAGAAGCCATGCATAAAATGTAAGATCCAGCTTGTCCAATTTATAACAGGCCTTCTTTGTGTTGCAGTAAAGTATTTCTCATACAAATGGGACAAAGAAAGTGACATGATGGAGCAAGCCACAATGATAATATATGTATGAAAAAAGACCCCATCTACTTCTGCTGTGGATGGTGAGTCTGCTGCCTCTTTACCATTCTCCTTGGGTTGGAGGTGGTGTTGTAGGGGGTTTGTTTACAGAGAGTGATGAGTTGGGCCATCAGTCCTGTATCAATTTGATGGGTTATTTGGGTAACAGAAAGTGTTAGAATGAGTATGGACAACAAAAGGGCAACACTTCACACCTTGCTAGATCTTGAGGGATGTCAACAACAGTGGTGAATAATTCAGTCAGTGCTGTACATGTATACAATCAATGCATGCAGACTCGGGTGCACCACCATTGCCCGTATTACAGTGACAAACCAGTACAAACTGGAACTGAGCCAGCAAAGGGTAAGATCGAACTGGTAGCCTGGGATGAACCAGCTGATAGGCGAGTGTATCTGTATTTAGTACAATTTACCATATTCTGTAAATATTCGCTTTTACAAGGACTTTTCACTGGGTCTCAGCAATCAGATGGTCATTGTGATCAGACATGCATCATCAGGAAATAGAGTCCTGTAGAGTCCCACTAGGGTTGACCCAAGATCTTAGTTTTTCAGAGTTGGGGATGCAGCTGAGGCCCAAGGTGGCACCAAGGATTTTCTTAGCAAACTGATGATTAGTTGGGCTCTGAATTAGTGCCTGGGAAGTGCCAGACCCGATTTGGTTCTGGCCAGAACCTAATTGGGATATTAGACAAATCATGACTATGCTTACCTCCCAATTTGGTTCTGTGACAAATACCACTGACTGTCAGCTCTGAAGCACCATTTGGTAGCTAGAGAAACATCCAGATTAGTGGCCTTTTGCCCCCAAATACTCCGGTGAGTTCTTGTGTCTTGTATAGCTAATAAATGTCATTCTGACATCCCAAACCTAGCCATCCCTGCAATCCCTTTTGAGATATTTTTCCTTATTGAATAAAAGATGAATATTCTACTAGAAAAAGTTATGATACATAGCTGAGAGTTATATGAAATCTCAGATGTTGAATATGATCCAAATTTCTTGATAGCTATGGCACCATGTTTGAGAGCCTGGGTTTAGATGTTATTATTTAAATCCAGAGGATTAGGATGCTACTCTTGAATTGTAGGTATTTGAGCAATGAGTGAGTGTATTGAGCTTATGAATGCAAAGCTAGCTGCCAGACAATTATTACAGAGTGTCATCTAAGGAGATAGGGGCTGGATAAGCCTTTCTATGCTCACTTTGAGCAGTATACATAAGATTGCAATACTGGATGGGCCACAGGCACTGAAAAATTTCTGATATCCTTGGATTAATGCAACTGTGCAAAAAGGAACCTGCATGCAGGAAGTGCTGCAATGATAAAAAGCTGGAGGTAAAATGCAACAAGAATGTATCAAACTCTTGCTCTCTCCAGGTACAAGCTCATGCCCAGTGAAAAGTCCAGAAAGCCAAAATGTGCCAAAACGAGCTGCAGCAAATGGCTCACTAGGGCTTGCTCTGGCTTTGTTTGGCTCAAAAATTTAGATGCTTATACATTACCAGATCAAGCAAGATCAAGCGAGGTCAATCGGATTAATCTGGGTTTGTTTTCGCTTGCTCTGGACATACTGTACTTTACTGTTATTCTAGCGTACTACACTATTACAATACAGCTCGTTCTCACCTGATCCTGCCATATTGGCCCTCCTCCAGTACCACCTCTGGTGGCTCCACTGTATGCAACACTCACCAGTCATTAGAAATTGAGAATGGATACAGCAAATGGTCTACTCACAAAGCTCTAGGACTCAGCATTCGCATTATCTTTTGCTTCCTGAATATATTTCTGTGAAAGCAACCATCAGTGCGTCAGCAAAAGCAGTATCAATAGAAGAATACCTGTTTCTCATCTGACGGCAATCCTTCCCATGCTGTGCACGTCTTGCCCTGAGCAAGAACACTGGACACATAATAGTACTTGTGGACAACCCTGGGTAAGATAAAGGTAAGTTATTGGGAAAAAAGACAACAATAGAGAAAACTCACTGAGCATCTTTGGAACCGTTGGCGGGAGGCTTTTTGATTGTTCTCAATGCTTTCTTGACGGTGGTGGAAGGTTCAGAACCTAAATAAATTGTATGTGAGCTAAACAGACATGGGACGAAGTGTTATGCAGCATACCCTTATTCAAAGGTTTTGAAGGCTGCAGTTTGGGAAGGTCTGGTAGACTGGGTGGTTTCACATAGCTCGCTTGACTAGTATAGTGTTAGATACAACAAGATGCCATTAAAGTAAAAATACTCACAAAGGGTTAGGAATTTCAATCTAGAAAGAAATGATATCATCAGTACACGAACGCCTGTAAGAGGAGTATAATCATTTACCTTCTCTGACGATAACAGCTCAGCTTTTGCTCTGGAAATGGCTAAATCAGGATTAGAGTTGGTGACAGTGTTCTTAGTAGCAAACGGGGTGAGAGAGTCTTGACATTTGGTAAAGTCAGAGGTGAAGCAGCCAATGCAAGAGAAGATAGGGTGTTCCGTTCTTGTGATACATGTGATGGTGCAGATTCCAGTGGAGGTGACAACAACAACGATGACAACGACGAGGCTCCAATGTCAATTGGGGTGGGAATTGTTGATGGAAGCAGTGAAGGACTGGGGCTTGTAAGCGATATTGAGGAATTCTGAGTTCTCAGATCACTGACACTCAGGGAAGGTGACATGGGAGTGGGTGCAACCACTTGGGTGGTAACTGAAGTTATCAGTGATGAAAGAAAGAGGTGCTGCCTGACCAGTAGTGGAGACTGGGGTGGAGGAAAGAGGTGCGGCTGGTGTAAAAGCCATGAAAGCAGCTGGAGGAAAGTTGGTTGGAGATATGGAAGGGCTGATGGGGGTTGGGGGCATAGCACCCCATGGCGTTAATGAATTGGATTCCAAGGATAATGGTGGTAGCGCTGGCCTAGGCAGTGTGGGTGTAGATGATGGCAGTAGCGCAGGGGTAGGTGATGGTGATGGTGGTAGTGCAGGGGTAGGTGATGGTGATGACAGTAGCACATGGGTAGGCAGTAAAGATGGTGCAGGTGATGATGCTGATGTAGACGGTGCTGGGGTAGGTAATGGTGATGGTGCTGAAAACAGTGTTGAGGCCAGGGCTGGCTGATCGGATGACTTGGATTTTTTGGAGGGTGGTGGAGGAAGAAGTGGAACCTCAGATGCCTCTCGCTTCAGGGAAATGTTGTTGTCCTTCCCCTTGCGTTTGTTGTTAAAACCAGAAAGTATTTTACTTGCCCAATAATGCACCTTCCAGTTGTCAGCACTATATGAGAACTCAGGGCATCATGCACACAATTTCTCTTCAAACTCTTTGTAGACCGGTGCAGTGACACTACCCCAGGTAGATAGACAAATGCCTCAGTTCATGAAGTCCTGGAAGACATGTTCTCGAGATTTTCACCAGAGACTGGTTCACCATTCTCATTAACAATGTAGGGGTGGGAGCTGCCTTTGGCCTTGGCATCCTTCCGCAGTTGGTCAAGCTTCCTGTTGTGCTTTGCTGACTCACCCAGGTAGTCAGTTCGATACCAAGCAGACAGATGGAAAATCTTCAAGCTTGTGTTGCGGTGAAGTGAAAACCTCTGGGGTTTTGAGGTGCTTCTGTATGGAAGTAATACTAGTACTGGATGTGTATGGTTATTGTTAGCACCTTGAGAACATGGAAAGACACATGAAAAAACTTACTTGATAGCTTCAAGTTGCAAAAGTACATTGGTCCTATACTGGGTCGTGAAAAGGCATAAAATTAGACAAAAACACTGTAGACTCACTGAAACGAAGCAACCTCCATTGTCTTCTGTTCTAGCAGCTTGTTCAGGACCTGTATCTGGAGGTCTGGAGAAAAAGAAGCAAGGAGAGCACTTGGAGCTGAGGGAGCCTGAGACGAAGGAAAGAAAGGAGATTAGACGTGTTCAGCACATCCATAACTTGAGGAAATGGTACAGAGAGTGGCTGCTGTGCACCAGAGAGCACACCAGAAAGAAAATAGCTCATAGAGCTTGCTGCAGACATGGTGTACGTGATGGAAGCTGGAGTGTCACACTATGACTGTCACAGTCTCTTTTTTCATATAAGTTCGCTTGTGTAAAGTACAATAAATCTACTACCTAGAAGCAGTCTCATCGTCCTCTACAGCCAGTTCTTCTACATCAGCTATATCCAAACCAGGCTTTTCTACCACAAAAACACGTTTCTCCCAAACTGCACCCATAACACCTTCAGAAAGCTTTGAGTGTGGTACCATTGTGACAGCTGCTGTGAGCTGTTTAACTGAGTAAACAGCCAAGTTGTCCAGTCCCTGGTACTGACAAGAGATCACTACACCTGAAGATGCCATCAAAAGTAAAAGGTCTGGTTTTGAATACATGGATACTAGAGCCAAATATTCATTGCTGATGATGTCTGTGTGGTACTCAAAAAAGTACTGAACCTCTCCGAAATGAATAGACTCCATTTCAGATGATTCTACAATCTGCTCATAACCGTAAACAGGTAAGTACTCTCTCACTTAAAAAAACAGTCAATACATACTTTCACATTCCTTGATACACGGACATTTCCACTCAACTTCTCTTCACGGAACAGCAAGCAACTAACCTGACCATTAGGCAAGCAAAGCCTACTCCACCTGTGTATCCTGAGGTCCAGATCACCATCAGTAAACTTTGCCAAGTACTTGGTGTTTAGATATCGGAGGAGAGGAGTGGGTAGGCTTTGGATTTGTATGGGTGAAGGAAAATGTAAGAGTCTTCTAGTGTCTTGGCATATCAAGGAGTATCATTTTCGTTGTCATGATCTGGGCCTAGCTCAGGTAGCATTATTTGCAATCAGTGTTGCTCAGCCATCTTCCAGGCAAGCTGTGACAGGTGTGAATAAATTTTCGAGTGCTGCTTGATCTGCCCTGTTATAATACCAATAGCCTGCTCCATAGGCCATTGAGAGTACCCAGCAGGTGGCCCACGAAGATAGGTTTCTGGACCAAGATGACTGAGCCAGTGAATGCTTTGGCGGCAAAAGTGGAAGTGAGATACTTTCTGCTGGTCGTAGAGGCTTTTGAACTCCTCAATGAACTGGGTGAGAAGCTAGTGTCCCTTCAAACACTGATCCCATGAAATCTTCTTCTGATAGAAGATACAGAAACCAGCAACGAGCTTGCAGAATGAAAGCCAATATGGCATGGGAAGTACTCTGTAGAGTAATCCAGGACCCATTCCAAATATATAAAGTAGCCATTCCCAGGCCTTGTACCTACTGTTGATTTTCTCCGCAGGGTTATGAGGTGAGTGGTCAAAAGAACCAGGTAGACATGCTGTTGCATTTGTGACATCTGTCCCATGGGCCTTCCATGTATCCCCTTTGAGAACAGCCCAATCCCATGAAGATTTGGAATCTCCTGGATCACAGGCAAAAGTCCCTCGCCATAAGTTGATAAGAAGGTCGGTCAGATTGAGTATAAGGTGCATAATGCCGCCTGGAAACATGTTTGGAAGGCCAAGAATCATTCTCAGTGAGAGTCCACTAAAAATACTGGGTCTGCATATGCCAGTCTCTCTGCAAATAGTTTCATAATTTTGAGGAGTTGCTTTTTCACCCTATGGGGTCCCTGTATTGTAATATGCCTGGCATGGACCAACCCCCGATAGTACAATACGGGTGGAATATGGCCAGGTGGCTCCAAAGGGTATTCTCTGCTATACGAGCAGCCATATATCAATACAGGGTGGCTTATATCAATTCTGAGCGGCTGAAATGTTGGGAGGACGGCAGAGTCATCGGCAAGCCACGGCCAGCAGTTGTTTTCCATTCGGGGATGAGAGGACAAGCGATGGCCTTATATCAGCTTATATCCAGTCGGAGTTTACCATTCGTTTAGCTGCTTATTGATCGGGGTTATTCAACTGGGGTTAAACATTCGCTTACACTGCTATTGATCGGGAATGGCCTCAGTCAGCACAGCCGGTCGGACCTACCCCTCAATATATATATATATAATTGGCTTTAATTCGTCCAATCAAGCCCCTGTCTAGGTTCAAAATGCCCGGCTACTTACCCTTTGGTCTCGCTTAGGGGACTGGTAGTTGGGTTCCCACAGTTTACTACATAAGTCGTTGGCTAGCGCTCAAAACAACCGTTTACCAGTTGTGTACTTGACCTGTATTTAAATACAGGATGGGTGTTCCAATCAAGCCCCTGTCTGGGTTCAAAATGCCCGGCTACTTACCCTTTGGTCTCGCTTAGGGGACTGGTAGTTGGGTTCCCACAGTTTATTACATAAGTCGTTGGCTAGCACTCAAAACAACCGTTTACCAGTTGTGCACTTGACCTGTATTTAAATACAGGATGGGTTTTCAGCCGATATGTAAATATGGACCCTACTACTATAGCTCTTCTTCGGCCTTCCTCATATTCACAGCCTCTTCCTCTTCATCCACTCCAATGTCCAAGTCCACATTGATGGTCTTAAGTGCTCCACTCTGCTGGACCACACCATTAGCATGCTTCAGAAGATGGTCCCAGCGCATAGTGATCTCTTCTGCCCGCCGGTGTGCAAAACACTTCTGCTGTAATGCATAGGCATTGAGGCCTTCTGTCAACTCTTTACTGTCATCACCTTGCATTCCTGGCATTCCGACCAGTCTTCTATCCCACCAGGTCGCCTTCCAAAAATAGTACTTGGCCATTCTGCCCAGCTCCTCACGTAACAATAGCACTTCCTCACGCCATCGTAGCATCCGTGCCCTAGCTTTGCACCATTCGACTCGAATTGCTGTGTTAATGATATTAATAAGCATAATAACCCGATATATATGAGAAAAAGCTCTCACCCTCTCGAAACTCGGGATCATCTTCTGACACCTGAGTGTCATACCAAATCCATGATAAAGTCCGCTTAGCCTCACCACGGACCCGAGAAACAATTCCTTCCTCAACGAGATATTCGTCATCTGAGTCTTCGCTGACAAAAACCCCATCACGCTTGAGCCTTTCTATTTGTGCCTGACGTTCTGCCTCTTCTTCTTTGTTTAATGCCCGCTCGTTTATCCCTCGTACGTCCTCATCCTTAAGCTCTTTGATGTCCTTTTCCCAGGGTCCATGTCCATTGAGGCGCAACAGGGCCGTTCGCGCTAAGCGATAGCAGATCTTCCGGGAATGAATTTTGATATCAATTTGCCGTAGAACACCCCCAGCCCTTCCACTCTCCACTTGCCTGGTGATATTGCCATTGTTCTTGCACGTAGTCCATCCCTGACCCCTTCCAAAGCCTCTGTTGCCTCACTCATCCTCAGCCTCGCTTCTAACTCTGGAAGATCGCCTATACATGCTCGTGTTCTAGCCGAAGGGGTCCCACAACTTGATGGCAGAAACAATGGGATTTTTTCAGGATGCGAGCTGTCAGGGTCCTTGATTCGCTCGAAATCTTGGGGTGATAGGACATCTGACAGTCCTGGCATTAGCAGTTGCTGCAACATCCTGAAGTGTGTGATGCACTTCAGAAGATTTAGACGCTTCTTCTGTAGCTCGAGTTGTTGTGTAGGTGTTAGGTACTTGTTTGTGATAATAAACAAATCTATAGTGCGTCTGAAGGATTTGAGTGCCAGCCAATATATAAATATGGGTACTCACTGTAGCTCCTGTATCTCTATACCCAGCGACAGAAAGACTGAAGGACTAGTAGCATATTTCCGGCTGAACCTGTTCATTTCATTCTCCTCTTCTGCCATTTCAATTTGTGTCCGTTTGAATAAATCCTTCTCAGCCACTTTGCTGTCCTCTTCATAAGGGCACTCAGCTTGATGGCTTTCCTCCCATTTCAAGATCTTTCACTTCCACTTTTCTAACTCCGGACATCCGACATTCCGTTCAAGACCTTTATCAAACTGAGAAAAGTCTCGAAAATGAATATCATATTCCTTTAGCGCAATGACAAGGCGCTTGGCAAGAACTCCATCTATGTCACAACGTCAGGCCAATGTTCTGAATTCAAAGTACCTACTTACCCAGATTGGAAATGTTCCGGAAGTTGTGAAATCCAAATATATCATCCAATGTTTGAGTGCGAGTTCCCAGGCCCATCTCTTTGGTCTGCGCCGCAGCCTTGTTAGACTGTGCCCAGCCCTCCTCAATCACCTCTCCGTGAGTCTGCCCACAGCCAGGGGCATAATCAAAGTTGAACGCAGTGTGGCATTCTGGTTGATGGGCACGGAGATGAAACTTGGGAACCAGGAACTGCACTCCATTCTCCGTAAACTTGAATTTGATATTCGGATTAATTGCTTCCATGCGCTTCCAAAATGTTCGGCTCCATTGGCAAGAAATGTCATAGGAAATGACAATTGATAGGTATTCTTCGTCCTGAATGGTGCACGCAAATATGAAATCAACATTACAGTAACTGATGAAAGGTGAATTAGACTAAAATGCCACATTGAAACATGGTAGATGCGCACCGTTCACCCTTCTGCAAGTCACCTAATCCAGAGGGGCGCCAGACACAGTGTCGAGCACAGCATATGCCAGCCATACCACTCACACGAAGGCCTCGAACGTTCCGCAGATTTGCTAGGAACATTGCCTGAAATCCTGAGCAGCTACTCATCTGAGATGATAGTCAGTATCTGCCTTTTAGTGATGTGCGGGCCGGGCTTGGGCTCAAAGCCCGGGCTCGGGCTGGGCTTTGTAGAGCTCGGGCTCACCAAAAATCCAAGCCCGGCCCTAAGCCCTCAGTAGGGTCGGGCTTGGGCCGGCTCGGGCTTTGAGCCCGGGCTCAGACTAGGATTATGTCATCACTCAAAAAGTCGCGATCGAAGTGTTGGATAAGTCTGAAGTTAAGTTTGTATTATAGACAAAGTGAACTACTGACCTACATTAAGCATTTACTGACCCAAACCAACATTATTGGTGCCAACAAGTGGTGGATAACAGCTGGGGATGACCCAGGAAGATGGTTAGATGCTGAGAAACTGTAAAGTTGTGCGAGAACTTGGTGAGAATGCCTGCAAAAAAAATTTTCAACTATTTATTGACAATTTTTATTGGTCAGTAACAGGTCACTAAGTGCCGCTGAAAGCCCGGGCCTGAGCTTCGGGCTCAGGGCTTTCAGAAATTAAGCCCAAGCCCTCAGGCCCTCAAGCCCTCCTCAAAGGCCGGGCCGGGCTTGGGCTTTTAGGGCCGGGCTTGGGCTGGGCTCGGGCTTCAAGCCCAAGCCCGCACATCACTACTGCCTTTATCCAGAACCATAAAACATATATGTACTCACATCTTCCTGGTCAACGTATTTTTGTATATGCTCTTTGTACAGACTACTTGGAACAATATAGGCAAAGCCGTCTCCAAGGATTGGACTATGATGCTCATTGGACACAATCCTATTTCTGAGGCGGAAGTTGGCATCTATTGCGAGGAATAACGTGTATAGAAACCTAAAATTAATAGACCTGTATTAGAATACCGGCTGGGTGCCGGACCAATGTTGAGATACTGGACAATGGTTCGGGACTCATGAAGACTCTGGTCCTGCCTCTCTCCAGTTCTCTATGAGATTTTTCCCCGGATGGGGGCATGCCGGACACTCTAAAGCACATTCCCCCTGAGGAGTGCCCTCAATTCCCATGACCGAATGACAGCGTCCGGCTCGCTTAAGCATTTTCAGATTTCGCCACTGGAAAACAATTCTCAGGAGCATGCGGTATCGGTCCTGAGGACTCAGAGTGTCAAACTCCTCTCAAAAATGGATAGAAAACAGTAAGCACATACCTTTGGCACTACCCACTGCCGATTCTGCGTCATGATCTCTAAGGACTTGTAATAGTCATACACTGGCAACTTCCCCAAGCAGTTGAGGTTCTGAAACTGACGGAGACAGGCAAAAGTTGCTGCTGATTGTGGGTTGCTAGGGGTTCCAGGTTACCACATGGACTGCAATAACTGAATATGGTGATCCTCTGCATTCGGGCATCCACAAAAGTCTACAGCCACAGTGTGAATGCCATTAACGTGCACCACTGTAAACTCATCTTCATTTGCTCTCTTTGGATTAATGCAATGAGAGTGACTGCCCACTGGACTGTGGCCGAGCTGAGTACGCAAGCCCAGTGATTTCAGAGAGCTCAGCTCAAAGATCTGTTGATCATTATCCCATTTCTTGGGGCAATAAGTTTTCTGATGTAAGGATATCAGGTACACATGGAACTTACCTCAATCCAATGCAGTGGCAGCCGCTTGTGACTATGCACCACACATTTCTCACAGAACATTCCAGCTTGGAAACACTCCTCTTCTACACATCGGTATATTCCCGGCTGCCTGCATCCAGTGCATCTGACACCCAATCCCCGCCGACCCTCCAACCATAGTAAAACATCCAAATATTCTTGTCTGTGATCAAGCCACGCTCGGGTTGGATTATTCTAAGACCTTTTATTTAGATTCTTTCAACCAGGTTAAAATCAACTCACCGAATATAACCTCGGTTTTTGGGAAATCTGTATGTAACCTGAGTCAAGTGGCTCCACCAAACTAAGGTTCTGCAGCTGAGAATCTGAAAGCACTGAATCATCCTGATCCCATCCAATATAGTTGTCATCACCATCATCGTACCCGTACCCAAAGTCTTCGGTTCCACCATCAAAACCCTCACCATCAGTATCTGAATGAGAGTCGTCATCGTCCCCCTGTGAAGAGGCCTCTGAAGAGTAGAGGCGCTTGGCAGTAATATCTTCAGTGGAGATGTGGAAGCGGCGACCATCACCAGAGAGCACAAATTTGTGCTGTTTGGCAGCACCAGGGCGAAAGAAGGCAGGTTGTTTCCGCTTGTTTCCCATTCAGAGTGATCAATAGAAGTGTTTGGAAATAGAATGACAGAATCTGCCATCCCATATTTATATTTGGGGTCGGAATATACATATTACAACTGTCATACACTCTATCTAGTCTTCATCCTCCGACTCCCCATCTGAAATGTCAATAGGCTCCTGACGTCGCAATGCTCCAGTCCCAAGATGGTCTCGGCTATGGCCATCCTCCTGGGTGGCTTGAACTGCCACCTGATTGACCGTGGAAGGAGCATCTCGCGGACCGGCATACACCCATATGTTTTGATGGGTATCAATCTCGAATTCGAGATCTTGATTTTGAAGTTGGGGATCAGCGTAAGAGAAGAGCCGGTTGGGACGGGTCAGGGCACTGGGACAGGAAAGAATCTCAGGAGACGGATAGGCAAGTGAAGTACCTGCGAGCACTTGAGAACAGGGATTTGAAAAGAGTGATAGGACATGTACATACCGGCATGCACTTGGGAATATTCTTGTAGGGCTTCGTCAAAGTGTTCAATTTTTTTTTGGTAGTGGCCGGAGACACCGTTAGTCAGGGCCACCACAATGGACCTACCAAATGATGAGCAAAATAATGCCGCCAAAAAAAAGTTGGGTACGCACCAATGAGCAAAAAATCCTAGTCTTGTACCTCAGGAGACCACATAACCAGCATCTTGTTGCCCAAGTGGCCACTTTTCCAGTAGTTCTTGAGGGCTTGGGCACCAGTTGAAGCCATAAAAGACTGTGACTTCGCCTCGAGTGGAACTGACAGATGTTGAGGTATAGGGAGGCGGATCTGGCATAGAACTTGGCAAGGAACTCTGGGGAGGGACAGAAGAAGGTCTTGGTATTGCAGCCAGTAAAGACGACGCAAAGCCATGGACTGGATGAGACTGTGTACCCTGGCCAGCCTGTGAGGAGACACGAGAAGTCTCCAGCTGAGAAGGGCGCGCCTCAGCTTCAACTGTGAGAAGGATAGCTCCAGTAAAAGTAGTCAGAACAATTGAAACACGCTAGAGAGCCCAAAGACTTACTATCTCCAGGATACAAAGTCAAACGATGGTGAGTAGGCATGAAGATGACGCAGTTATGTAACGCAACTTCACAATGTATTGAAATATTAGTAGCCATATTAGAAGCCGTATTTAAATATGGGACCTATATTACAGATCTATTAAGTACTTAATTAGCTATGTACTTACTTAGCACCGAGCTGAAACTGGAGACGTTTTTGCGTGTAAAGCTTTTGTAACTTAGTGAGGCCCTCCATTGCCACACACTGCATCTCTTCTGCCCATTGTAAGTATGACCTCATGGTCCGAGCCATGACTTCTGCCTTCTTGAACTCTGGTGATATGCCACCCTCCTGATAGATTTTTCCTTCCAATCTATCAATCCGCACAACTGTCACACCCAATCTGAGGATAACTCTGTCCAGCTTTCCACTCGGGACACCTGTTGCTGTGGTTTCCGATACATACTTGTGGTATATTGTATCGAACCACATTGACGGCGGCTTTCTCATCTGCTGGAGTCTGCAGGTATAAGATTCCTCCAGCTGAGACAGTAGCTGTGTTCTGTTTCTGAAAGGAGAAGCGTAAGTTATTGAAAGAGTATTAACAGGTATGACACACGGGCTCATGGCTTCATTATGCTTCTGAGCCTGCTGCCTCTGCCTCAGTTCAATCTTAGCACGTCTATCCTGCCGAGCTTCTTCTCTATAGTTAAGTTAAAGGGTAGATTAGGATTAGATAGCAATAGAAGAATATGAAATATACCTTTGCAGTTGCACAGCTGTTTGTTCTGCCTCATAGGCCTTGCGACGGCTTGTATTGATGGTATCCCGGTTCCTGTTGAAGGCGTTGAAGGCAATAGAGAGCAGAGCATAGGAAATCCCACTTGTGGTAATGTTTAAGACTCTTGTTGCGGTTTGCTTGCTGTCGCTCAAGCTTGGTGTGGTATAACTTGGGACGAGGCATGATAGTCCTTATGCAAAAGCGTAAACCAAGCTTGAAATATTTTGGTTCGCTTGACTTTTTCATCCTCCCAAATTTCCAGTCATTTTTGGTTGATAATGGAAGTAGACTCTTTTTGGAGGAGCTCTATCATGAAATCTAACGAATATTCCAGTCAAAGCAATGGATATAGCTCAACCTTTCTTTCGAGCTTTGCTCTAGTCCGGTCCGAAAATCTGACATTGAGTGAGGCTGTGCAAATTCCTTTCTTCGCTACCTTCATGGGTCTTGATCTATCTAACGCTATTAGAAGTGCTAGGCAACGTGTGGAATGCCAAGATCCAAGGCAAGACACAAACACAACTGGTAAAGTTTGAAAATCTTTAATTCTATTCTACATATCCTAAGTTATTCTCTCTTCTATTACAGATTTACATGCGGAAACGGATTCACTTCCTGACCTTGAGCGTGTTGCCAGCGATCTTCGAGAATATTCCCATGCAATTTCTCCCAATGGGTGGCAGCCTTGGACTGGTGGTGAAGTAGTGGAAAATGGGTGGAGGGTCTCAGTCAGGAGACCTGATTTCTGGACCCTTCGTGAAATCCCAGAGGGAGAGTCGGCGCCATTGTAAGTATCCATCATTTGATTGCCCCATGAAACATGCCAAACCATATTGAATTATAGCGCGATCCGAGCAACCGAAATGTTCGAGCTTCCTCAGTTTCCTCGTGGGCAGAATGCAGCTCGAGTATGGGTAGGGGATATATTTGCATTCCTGGGCGCCAGAGAACGAGACGGTGATGATCCATCCCCGCGCTCACCACCTTCATGGGCAGGAGGGCTAGAACCTCACCATGCGCATGCTTTTGGTGATGCATTTACCTTCAGGGATGACTACCGAGGCATGATACCTTGGGGACCATATGCTCGAGTGCCTGCTCCCTTCCCTGAAGGTTTGAATCTAGCTGACTGGTGTGCCGAACAACGTGAGTACTTACAACCCTATCATTTTCAAATGTGAACTGAACAGTTTTCCCCTTTTAGGGGCTCGGTGCACTGATGAGGAGCTACCATATCCAACGTTTTGTGGTTCTGAATTGGAGGAAAATCGAGAGCATTTCTGGCCAGTCGCTAAGGCCAAGCATGATGAACTCGTTGCCGCTGAGACCACCGTGAAAATGCTCACATCGTACCGAAACAATGAGACTCATCCCCCGCTTCGAGAGCATTTCTGGAACCGTTTGAGAGAGAGCAATACATACAGGTGGCAAATTCAAGACGAATGGGACTATATTGACCAAATCGTCATAGATCTAATTTACTTATCAGTAGTATCTATTTTGTATTAGTATGTCTTTCGGATTTGAATGGAACTGAACAATTGTTCCTGACACATACAGCTCATTTTGGACATGTCACAGTCATGTGACCACAAATGAATTGATTATGTCACTTTTGTTTCCGTCGGCGCGTCGCGTCAGAAATCTGAGACATTTGTCTTTACGACCTCTACAGTGTGCCTATGCTTCACTCTCATCATGGTCAAAGCCAAAGCACCTCAAGACAAACAAAAACCAGGTCAGCGACCTTGGTGCGACAATCCAGATGGCGCTCGAAAGGCTTGGCTGGACGAGCACTACAAGTTTTTCGAGAAGTGCGTAGGGCAGGTAGCCAAGGGGAAGTTCCTCGACTGGATCACTGGGAAATACTTGTTGAAATTTGGTGAAACTTTCGGTATGTTTTTATACTTCTCACTAGCTACTTGTAACTAATTTTGGGCCTTGACAGACCCGGATACCAACGCGTCAGCTCACTACGCAGGGAACCCTATGATGACAACCCCTGCAGCCGCAAACTCCTCCTCATCCCAATCCGAACCACTCAACTCTACCACTCATCCTCAGCAGCCTCATATTGAAACATCGGCACCCTCTCAATCCAGCTCACAAGCCCCTGGATCCACACTGCCTGAAGACAATCCCACTTCCAATTCCATCCCTTCATCCATCCTGACCAGGCTGGCTGACGTGCGAGATCAATACCCACTCTCTGAGGCCCGAGCAGCGCTGCAGGAGGTTTCCTCGACTACCGATTGGGAACTGCTTCTGCTGTTAGCCACAGAGACTTGCTCGTGGCTCATTCTTCAAGATCAGATTGATGGTATCCCAGGTCACACGAGCCTACCTGAGGTCGAGGCGGCCCTGCAAAACCTCTGGGGTGATGACTATGTCGCCTCAGACTGGATGGGACACGCAGGATCTGCCAATGACCGGGAGAGCGTGGATGATAGCTCTGACCTCCTGGAGACAGTCTCGGCAGCGCTGGAGAGGCTGAACAAGGAGTTGCAGGCTGACCTGGATAGATTGGGAGTCCCGTATATCAATACTGGTACTGCTGATATGGGATCTGCACCGCCTACTACCACACCGACAGCCACAGCGACAAATCCAACAACAACCCTGTCTTCATCGACTTCTATGCCAGCCGAAGGACCCACGTCATTCACCCCGAGCACCATTCCATCCAAAAAAACCGCAGTCACAGTGGCAAACCCAACAACAACCCCGTCATCATCGACTCCTATGCCGGCCGAGGCACCCTCCAAAAAAACCACAACGACCCCCACCAATGCTAGTTCCCTGTCCAAAGGCAAGGCCAAGAAGAAAAAGAGCAAGAAGAAGGCTGCTGAAGACGAGTTCGATGCGCTGGATCTGGAGCCGGTAGATGTTGACAAGGTGTATGAGGTGCTAGGTTGGACTAAGCTGTCACCTGAGGGTCTGAACAAGAAGCAAGAGGTTTGGAAGATGCTTTGTAACGTGAGTACTCATTTGCTGCTGCTATGGGTTGATATGCTGATTGACTCTGCCAGAGCAAAATCAGCGAATACTTACGAAAGGCTAGTCATACTGTGCGAAGTGCACAGTCTGATACAGTCATATGCGGGCTCATCAAGGAAACTGCAACGATTCGGCCCAAACCGCATCGTTCTCTTGACGCTCAGATGTTTATGAAGCACTACTACGATTCCATGGTGAAATTGCCGAAGCCTGGAAGGAGTACAACAAGCTTGTTGAGGCGGTAGGAGAGGGCTCAGAGGCAGCAGAGAACTTGAAGGAGCCTTGTGACCTGCGGATTCAGTTTAGTGTGGCCAAACGCATTTTGGCGACCCAATCAGATGAGTTCAAGGCCGAAATCAAGGAGTTGGCTGATACGGATCTGGTGGAGAGGATTGCCGTTTGGGAGGAAAAGAAGGAGAAAGCCAAGGTGGGCAAAGGTACTCCACAGGGATATGCAAAGTAAGTATTAATTGTTCTCTTACTTATCCAAAAGCTTACAGTGTTGCCTTTGACAGTGCTCTAGAGAAGTGGGGGCCAGTTATTGCGCGTTTCAATGCAGCAGTTGCAGATGAGCTGGGCATGGTCATGGTTACAGCGCTGGTTGGGCCGAATCCTGATATTGGTGGAAAGGTAGACGTGTGCTGGTAAGTTTCCTGTTTGAGTGTTAGTAACATTCTGATTCTGACCATTGTCATGAAGGAATGTTAATGGAAACAACGGGATGGGATTGGACTGGCATCAATTCAACAAACGCGCATTCAAGGCTACAGGTGATTCCTTGATCAGGTTCACCAAGACTGTATTCAGTGAGTATTTGAATACCGTCATTTAATACATACCTATATTGACATACGGGACCCAGGTTCAAGTGATCGTGCAGCTAGGACTGGTCGAGGTGATGCTCATGTCTGGCCATCGTCCACTTTCGCCAATGAACCTGCTCCTTTGACTCCTTCCCGTACCCAAAAACGGACCAAGAGGAAGTCCCATTGGGTGGTAGAGAGTGAGGCTGAAGAGTCGGAGTCAGAGCCACCTCCCAAGAAGAAATCGTCCAAGAATGCTTCGAAGAACGCCTCGAAGACCGCCTCGAAGAAGTCTGCCTTGAAGAAAAGGAGGGTGGTAGAAAGTGAGGCCGAGGAATCAGAGTCAGAGCCCTCTCCGAGACCGTCCAGGAAATCCGCCTCGAAGAAGTCTGCGTCCCAGAAATCCCCCTCAAGGAAATCCACCTCAAGGAAAAGGAAGCTGGTCCAAAGCGAGGCAGAGGAGTCGGAGGTAGAGGAATTGGAGGTAGAGGAATCAGAGTCTCAGTTGCCTCCAAGGAAGAGATCTGGAAAAAAATCAACGAAGGCGCGCACTCCTCCTCGCCTAGACACGCCTCCTCTACCAAACACGCCTCCACCTCTCCCAGAGACTCCTCACCCAAATGCTCCTCCACCTCAGACTCCTCCACCTCAGACTCCTGCGGCAACCACGCCAATTTCCTTCTTTCCTTCCCCCACTCATCCAGGCAGCATGCCTTTCTCTGGGCGAATATTTGCACCATATGACAGTGGAGAACCTTTCTTGGCTACGACCCCACCTCCTGACCTTTGGTACTCACCATTCCTACACACAAGTCCGCGGCCGCCGTCTATAGAACTTCTGTTCTACTTTGATGTCACTACCACTACTACTGCCAACGTCGACGTCACTACCTCCCCCAACGTCACTGCCACGTCCCATTCCGACTCCACTTCCCCTACCCAATCCGGTTCTCACACCTCAGTAGTCACGGAGGAGCCATATACCATCTCCAGGGAGGCTATTTGCTGGCACCATCCCAGAGAGAGTGAGTTCTGGCCTGGCTTACATCTTGCCCTCAGGGAATGGGGCCGTTACCTGGATGCTGTGCCTAAGGAGGATGATGAGTGGATCACTCATTTCAAGGAACTGATTGACATCTATCTCCAGATAGAGCATGCCTACCAGTACCACGAGAACAATAGAGTCATCATGTCACAGATGGAATGGCCGGGGATTCAGGAGTGGGAAAACGCCGGTTGCCCATATTGGGCTATTGTTGAGCCTGGTAGACGTTGCATTGAGGACGAGGTGAAGGGCTTGCGGACATGGTGGGAAGACTTTGCGACGTTCGAGAAGGGTGAGACAGACTTTGCTCTGCTGGACTCAACGTCAGGCAAGAATGGCGTGTTCAGGTTCATGGTGGGTTTGATGCTCTGCCTCACCATGATTCTTGGAGATCCGGAGGAGGAAAACTTCAATAAGCGCAATGCAGACAAGACCTTTGCCCTTGCTGGATGGGCCGACCTCGTGATCGACGCCAAGGAAACCCTCGAACATGTCTACAAGCATGCCAAGTTCAAGAACCCACTGAGATCGAAACGCAAGGCTGCTGAGATGGAGGAAAGTGGGTCAAGTCAAAGGATGACTCGTCGTCGGGCGGCTGAGCTGAAGGAGAAGGAAGAAGAAGAGAGTAAGAAGAGGGGCAAGAAAGGGAAGAAATCGGGTGGGAGAGGCACTTTCAAGCCCAAAGGGAGGTGATTGTGGGCGGTCATCCTGAAGCTCGTCATTCTTGGTCATTCTTGCTGTTGTGGGTTTTGTTTGTCGTTTATTTAGTTGTTTGTCGTTTATTTTGTATGGAAGACTTTATGTACATGTTGTGGACTTTTATATAATGTTATTACTGCCAACCGATATATATATATGGGCCCATAGTACGAACTCAATGAGACATTGACTTGTGTTGAGAAGTCCTGATGAAGATGGCTGTATTGAAATATTGGATGGTAAAATTTCCCAAATTTGACAAGTCTCAAAAACCTGGCATAAAAAGTGAGCGCAAAAACGAAATGAACAAGACAGTGATACTAGTATTGTAATGGGACATCGTACATACCTGTGAGAGCTTTCAGAATCATTGTAAGTTCAATGTATAGCCGATACTGTTCCGGAAAGTCTTTTATAAGTCCCATGCTTAGACGTGTGGGCACAGAGTGGCAATTTATGATGCTAATTGCTGGAAAACTGTAACGAGCAACCCTACATGTCCTAGGGATGACCTCAATGCAAGTACCATATTGAGATACGGGTCGATGGAATCAAAGCTATGGTCAAGTCCCCATGCGATAATCATATTAGATATGTGCCTACGGATGTAAGCAGGGTAGCTCCGTGAGGATACATGCTCTATGTACGATAGTCTACCTTAGTCTACTACATATGCTTGAATCATTGTATTTATTCGATTACCGTAAGCGAGATCTGCTCAACTGATGCAAAGGAGTTAAGCGAGGGATGGGATGTAGCCTGATGTAGCCCGGAAAACAGCGCCATGCCACCGTATGCCAACGATGCCACCTAATGCCGATGCCCTGCCGTGGCCAACCCCTGCCCAACCTCTCATATGTGACCCATATTCATATACCGCTGCCTGATTAGGGCCAAAACTAGCCTCCCGTATTGTACTATCGGGGGTGAGGGGTTACCAGGAGTATTTATATATCGGGGCTACATCGCCTCATTGGCTAAAAGTTTTTATAGCTGATGGTGTCTGCTGATACCTTTGAAGAATATGCCCGAGTTCCGGTTGATACCGTTGTAAGCCCAGTTCAACTTTCTTTGCTGTACTGTAAATGACAGATCACATTCATCAGTGGTGTGTAGGTTGCAGAGATCATCCTGACGCACGTCTAGCAATATGCAAGACTTGCGGCCATCATGTGTGCTATGGGGTGGCTGGTAGTGCTGCATGTATCGAAATAGCAGTGAAGGAGCTCGAGTACGACACATTTATTTGTCCAGGGTGTGGTATGAAGGAACCAGAAGCTGAGTATTATGTGCGTTTCCTCGAATCCTTTGTTATCTTTTTGCTTACTTGGACTCAGGGCTTCTATGACCGACACGGCGATCCTATCAAGATCATCACCATGATTCGCCAAAGGAGTTTCCTCTACTTTTCAGGCTTTTCAACTCCAGCAATTGCTGTCGTCCAACTGATTATCAATGAGGCCCCTGACGACTTCCAAGTTCCATACAACTTCATGATCGCTGGCTATTCCTTGGGCACCGTAACGCCAGATGATGTCATTAGTGGTAACCTTTCTCCTGTAGAGAACTCGGGCCTGTATGGCAGCCACCTCCAGCCACTCTTAAAAGCGACTATTACTTTTGACTTTGGGAAAAGGAAAGGCGGAAGGGAGGAGTACGAGGCTGAGCTCCTCAAAATCTTCAAAGCTTGTAAGCAGTGAGTAAGACTTTAGCATGTGGCAAGGCAGCTATTGACGTCGGCAACAGAATTGGTGTGACGAAAATCTTGTTTATGCTCGTCACTCATACGGAAGATGAGAGGGGAGATTTGCATTTTACTGCTGATAATGGGGGCGCAGCAGCTCCTGTTACACAAGTAAGTGTGTATTACCTCTATAATGAACCTTTCTAACTAGTACCGGAAAGCTGTTTGAGGGACTTTTCTTGCCATTTGCCATCGAGCACCTTAGGTCTTTGCACTCTCACTTGTTCTTCTTGATATGTGGATCAAAGGTGTTGACAGAGCCCAACTTCGAATTTCTGAAACATCATGTTAAGAAGTACGTGCCACATAGTGTCAACGCAATTTAAATTGATCAAATTATCTCCAGGTCGACCTTCAACAACCTTTTTATGTTCCCTACCCCACATTTTCTGCCTCGACATGTCTCAACTTTTTGTGTCCGTTTTGCGGAACGGCTACTCATCTACAATATGCCTCCAGATGTCTCAACTCAACTCGCTCTGCAGGGTGAGCCCGACCTTGGACTTCATACCCGAGTCCTTCACATCAGGACTGAGGACGATCGAATGGCAAAGAGTACTAGATATGCATGGTGCCATGGTTGGTTTAGGCCATTTGGCGTCGATCCGCCACAAATCTGTGTTAAATGCTCCGGGCAGAGATACTTCAAGACGGTCTTTATGGACAGACAGCTGAACAAGGTTCAGTTCATTTGCACGAGGTTGTTGAAGGCTGACAGCAGCAGCCAAACTGGTCTCCAGCGAACCTGTGGGAACATCTATCGCGTAGATATCACTCCGGAGGAGGTACACTTTACGAAGGGGAATACTGTAGGTGAATGGATGTCTCATCCATTTGTCTGGAACCAGAATATTATTGACTGGTTTTAACTTCTCAGTTGTCATAGTCAAGTCGTAGTTTGTTTGGGCCTGTTTGGTGCATGTTGAATTTACCGAATTTGTAATTTGTTGAATGAATAAACATCTCTTCTTATCCGTCATCATGGGCCGTACTAAGCACCGGTTGAACGTCTTTTGTGATAGTAGATGGGAGGAACATGTTTTGAACTTGGAAACATACCTCACTACTCACTCTAGGTAGGTTTATGCCGTTTGCTGTTCCAAGTTTTGCAGCCTGAGTGCCATTGCTAGTACTGCCATTGCACTTGGATGGACACGAGGGGTAGACATCAATAATATTGCTCAGCAGCTCAAGAAAGCCATGGATCATCCAGGTAAGTTGCAACCTATTGAGACCATCATCTAACCTAACTGGCACATGGAGTTGTTCTACCTATCTGTGCTGTGGAGTATTTTGGCCTTACAATTGAGAAGAGGCATGGAGCTTTGGCCAAGTGGAGAAACAGCGCCCAACGACACTTTTCGGCACCTACAGTAATCACTGACCAGGAGGGCATATCGCTCATTTGGTATTTGCCCAACTTGCTGAACCAGGGATTGCAAGTAGGCATTCAAACCAATAACCTAATAATATCAAATTAACTTAAATTATCAGGCGAAATTACTGAGAGCAACATCTCTCATCAACTGTAAACTGGCTAGTTCCATCCGTTTGGCAGACCACTCCTGGCAGGAACATGAGTATTCGAAAACTCAGCGTGGTTGGCGAGATGACGAGAACTTGTTTGTTCCCTCATGCCGGCATTCGACAGTAGTTCCAGGTGTTAGGAATTTTTCATTTGGATGGCGAGGATCTGGACATCTGGTATGATTCTCCTTTAAGCTACTAAATAGCCTAACACACCTTTCAGTGGACGGAAGATCCTGTCAAGACCTCACGCAGTCTTACCCACAATGCACGAGATATTCCAAATACTCAACAGTGGCTGGAATCAGTTGCACCATTGCAGCTGACTGTGTCGCTGATCTTGTCCTTCATTCATCCTGAGCTTTATCAAGCAGGTAAGACTGCATTGGACAACTGCTGCAAGCCAAGCGCGGACCTGACCCAAGAGTGGGCAAAACGATGGAATAGTGTGTACACAGCACTTTGTGTCATATCTTCCCATAGAGCAGTCCCTCATGTAGACTCTCATGGAGATCCCAAATATCTTGACGCTCTTGCCAGCCTGGGAACAACCAAGAAGGCGAAAATGGTGTTTCATGAGCTAAACGCTTCTTTTTCTTACAATCCTGGAACAGTGATGTTTTTTTCGGGAAAAGGTTGGACACATGAAGTGCCTTTATGGGGTGTTGGGGACAGAGTGTGCTATGCGTCATACATGCGTCCTGAAATGATGGCTGAACATAATGTTGAAGTGAGTGGATACCTCCGCATTGTAGAACACATATTGTAGATATTCACAATCATTCTTGAATCGATCACTTGTCCCATCCGTTAACAATGTTTAAAAAATCAATAGTTTCACCTGTATTTGTGAGATCTCTTTCGAATGTGCTCCGTACCTTTCTCCCTTCACCACATCAATCCAACCTCGTTCAGGTTCTTCTCCGTGTATAGGGCTGTATTCAAAATTTGGCACGTCTTTCCCAGGCCATAAGGTTATAATGCTACAGCAAAACCATTGTAACCGCAAGTCAGAAAGAGCTATAGCATTCATTGTAATTACAAGTGGACTCGACTTCGTGATTGCCACAGCAAATGCTATAAAAGTGCTACACTCATAGCACGCCTTTTTGCCTGCTGGGAGGATTTTCCCGACCACCATTGTTCGTCATTTCCTATCCCACCATTAATTCTATCAAAATCCCGTCAGGCAGAATCTGAATGGGGGATTTCTTTTTTATCTTATCATCAAGATAATGAGACAGCTAACTTGTACAGTCAACCCATGTACTAGGTGACTTGATAAAAAGAAACTTTAAAGAATAACGTCAGGCGCTTATCCTAAACTTCATGTTTCAACTTTTAAGTGATGGTATAGGTTCAGGTTAGAGATGGGGACTTGAAATGCCGAATGATCGAATCTATCAAGTGCGAAACTCGATCCTTCTCCTGGTGGACCGAACCTAGTGCTAGTCGAGGGGTACCACATACATAGTATCCATACTGGGGTAAAGTGCCATCGCTTCGCGTGGCAAACTACGAGGCCCTCAGGATCGGGGGAGGAAGCGAGGAGGAAGACACGGCGCACCCTGATGCTGCCTACGCTGCCTTGGTTATGTGTTTATCCGAGGAAGCCGTGAACGACGTCATGATGGTCTCGACCGTGATTGCAGAGAGCGCTTGCCGAGCACCAACGAACAGGGGTGGGAGTTTGAACCCGTGGAAAAGTTTTCGAGGTCGACCTAAGTTAACTCAGCCTAAAGGCCTCGTAATCATACCCCTATTTTGGTACTGAGGCTCATATACCTTGGGTCGTAGGCTCTAATGTATAATGGCACATATGCGAAAAAGTTGGGCAGGAATAATGAGTTACATAAGCTGTCATTTAGCTATATAAGGAATACGGCGGTGACCGTGCGCACGTCGGGATTCTTCCTCGCATCGCGCCTTTCAGCGTGCAGCATGACACCATAAATTATATCACTCAATACTCGGGTGCAAAGCTACTATGGAATATCTCTCTGACCTGTGCCATGCATTTTTACAAACCAATGGCGGACAGCAGTACATATTTCTTTAAATACGGTCGTAAGTAGAGTGAGACTTTCAATCTCAAGAGAATGCACCGTGGCTAATATATCACTATACAAGAGTGTATATATACTCAAATATTTGTATTAACCAGCAGCGGGAAGTGCGCTGCCATTTTGTGCTGATGGAATCTCTACCTGCCACTTTGTCTTTGCGACGACGAGCTTGTGTCTAGGGATATCTGTAATGCACTTCTTGCGTTAAACATCTTCTGTATATTATGGGATGGGCTATATATAGTTTCATGCATATCGGAAATAATTAAAGGTTCCGAACTGGAAAGTTACTACGTACTTCATAGCACCAAAGTGCTTTAAGAGTGTGCCAAATGCACATAGTGGTAATGGCATATCTTCTTTTTTTATTGGATAAAGTACTGCCTATCTTTTGGCCATTTTTTTTTTTTTGGCCTTTTAAAGCCCAAGATAAGTGATGTATTCAAGTACGAATGCTGTAAAATGGTGAAATTTCGAGTCTTTTTTCCTAACACCATTGTACACTCAAGAATACAGAGCTTATCCTTGTATAAAAAAATTTGAGGGCACTTATACATGTCCTTCTCATATCCCAGAGGTCTCTGAGGCATATATCTCCTTGCTGAAGTGAGGCGAGTCGAGACAGGAGACAGCGACAAAGCAGCAGGAGTGTGGGAATTCGTGTCGGGTGTGGCCGACCAGCCTTGACGAGAGGTGTTCCTGGCGTTAAAGTCGCACTGAAGGCATTGTTGGCTTTCAGAACGTTGAGCAGTAATCAATAGGGCTCCGCGCCGTACCAGTACTGTACGGTTTGTACTGGTACCGTACGACGGATACGGTCCCGTACCGTACAAGGCTGCTGCAGGGTCCAATACGGGTACGGGTACTGGACGGGTAAACCCGTATTGGACCGTATTTTTTACGGCCGTCGTACGGGTTTGTACGGTATACGGGTCGGCCATGCATCGGCGAAGGCTTTTCTCCGTGTTTATGCCATATGCTACCTCTGTAAATTAAATATCGTCAAATACTGAGCAGTTTGCGGCGGAAAATCTTGGGAAAATTGATGCTTGATCACATCAAGGGAAAATGTATTTACCAAAAAAGGTGCGTAGAGACCTGCCGAAGTATTGCCGAAATGCTTTGTGCCTTAAAGTCATCTCGAACGCACTGTTAACGTTGAGCGGTGCACTACATCAAATTGTTTCTCGCATTAATTCCTCTCAATAAGTCCCAATAAGTCTATTTCAAATCAGATTCCTGGCCATTTCCTGGCAAAAAGACCCGTATACCCGTATTAACCCGTAATACTGCTCCCGTATCGTAAAAGCTTCCAGATGAACCCGTACGAATACGGGGACGGGTACACCGTACCAGTACTGGACCAGTAAAAAATACGGGCGTACCAGTATTACTGGACGGTGCGGAGCCCTAGTAATCAAAAATCTCACTGTGAGTTGTTGAGCTCCGGGTTTCTCACTATAATGACTGAAAGGTGGTACCTATAATCACTGAAACGACCATAACAACCGTAATGATTGCAACGACTTCATGGACTGACGTTTTTGCTGCAATTTTGCTATGGAAAATATGTAGCAAATCAGTGATTCAGGTGGTAGCACAGGTTCCTTTCAAAACATCAATTCCATACTTTTACAATCGGTGAAGCACTGCAGATGGGGATACAGGCTGGTGATAGCCAAGACTTCATTCAAGAACCCCTGAATCCTGATATCTCACTCGCAATGCGGTAGCAGTGTATAATCTCACTCACTCACTCGCTAAGAGTTTTATATCAACTTGAAGGCAAAAATCCTCATTGTTGCTCATCATTGGTTCGAATCTGGCACTGTGATTTTTATGGTGCCTTCCATCTACATATGAGCTGTTGAGCTGTGAGCATGCCAGACGCGTGGAATGGATTTTGAGTCAAGATTTTGAGCTTGAAATCCTGTTTGGGTGAATCCTGATGCACAGCGAACAGAGCAGCTTGGGAGCAGTACGACATGATGGAAGACACGACACTCTTAGCCTTGGCTGGTATCTCTCAAAAAATCAATTTCCATTCAGTTGCACTTGTAATCACAATCGCTCTTATAGCACTTTCTCACTTCTAAGTACAAATAATTGCTACAGCATTTTGGTGGTCCTCCAGAGTGAGAGCTTAGGCGAGAGTTGGTCCTCGGCGGCCACTGAAATCAAGCCAAGCCAGGCTGTAACAAGGAAGCAGGAAAACAGAAAAGGAGGAGGAGAGGGAGAGATGGTGGTACGGGTGAAAGAAGCAACGAATTCGAATCAACGTGATCGTGACGCGCGTTTCTTTCCTTTGTCTCGCCATGTCTTTAAATGCGGGCTCTGGCGTTTCTACTGCCCATTCACAATCCTCTCTCGATTTTGCCCCTTGATTCCCTCTAATCTGCTATGTTCTGGAAGAACCCCTACAAGAAACTTACTACCCTTTCCGGCCCTCAGAATGCAGTCCTATCAGTCTCCTTCTCTATAGATGGTACCTTTGTGTCTGCCGCTGGTACGTCGTACATTGTCTCAGAACTACAGAATACTAGCTCACTGTATCTATGCATGGTACGGTGGTATCACCATCTGGAATTTGAAGACAGGGCAGGCTGTTCCTACACCCCACCTTCCCTACGCACCCTTTGAAAGGAAGCACGTTTGTTCTTCCTCCGCCTGGTTTTTCTTTGAAGAAAGTGAGAAACATGTCGTCATTTTCGGGAACATGGTTGGTCAAGTAAATGTTTGGTATTGGGATGGTCTTCTTCACGTTCGTCCATTATAATTCTTTGCATTGATTTTTCTAACTCATATCCTTTTACCTGAGCAGATGTTTCGAATGTCTGAAAGTCAGACCGTCTACCGCAATCACCCCGAACACGTTATGTCAATGGACGTACTACAAGGGAGGGTCCCCACCAATAAAGATGGTTTCTTTGTGACATCTACCAACGACAACAGCGTCGGTGTCTGGAAGTTGAACTCTAAACTCGTACTCAGCAATGTATTTAAAGTTGGCCTTCCTCCGACCTTCGTTCCCCGGACTGTTCAATTCTGTCAGGCTTCGTGTACCGTCTTTGCTTTTTCCAAGGCGGGTGGAAGTTTGTGAGTTGTATTCTCCGTTCTCTTCATGGTACGACATACACATTGGTATTTTGTCAGTTTGCAGATTAACGGGAGTACTGGTGAACCAGCATGGATAAGGAAGGAAGGTCCTGACTGCATGTAAGCCATAAAACTCTCCCCAGCTCCGTTCTGTTTGCTAATGCCTTACCTCCACAGGGATTCGGTAGATCTGGACGAAGGCAGAGGTATCTTCGCAGCCTCGACTGGAAAGCATGCAGCGGTCTTCTGACTAAGCAATGCAGCCGAGCCCATCATCACGTTTCAAAACAAAGGTTGCAATGTAGGTGACGTGAAGCAAGTCGCCTTTGCTGAAGATGGCTCTACGCTGGTGGTGGGGACCGACTCTGCATCTGCCGAAGTCTTTTCTCTTGACTCAGGAAAACGTGTGCAGAGTCTTTCTTACCCAGGAGGGTCTTTGTAGGGCTCCTAACGGATCGGATGATCCGGCGATCATCCGCCGATGGACAGTCGGATTTCGGATGCGGATTGGGACTTTTAGTCTATCCCATCCGAACGGATTACCATCCGACAATCCGAGGATCATCCGCGGATTGGGTAGGGGCGTGGGAAGTGGGTCTACAGCAGAGAAAACCAAGAACGACGTGACGAGGAGGCTGGGTGGAGGTGTGGTAGTGTTCTCGGACCTTTCCGAGTGGCCAGATGCAAGCCACATGGCCAACAGAATCCAAGAAAAGATACTACGGCATCGTGGGAAATGACACGTTGACATGCCGCCATTTCCTCAGACAGTCAGAAATGGTCAGTACTTGAACCTTTTATTTATCTCAGGCATAGAACACATGTATACTCAAAGAAAACGACGAAAAAAAGAATTTTAAAGTTTTTCTACGCAAGATAAGGACTCTAAGGCAAGTGCCGCCACTTTCGGCACACTATCCGTCGGATGATCGGCTATCCGTCGGATGACATCTGCCGGATGCGGATTGGGACATTTGGACGACCCATCCGAACGGATTGGCATCCGAATCCGACCCAATCCGATCCGTTAGGAGCCCTAGGTCTTTGGTGCAGTCCATCACTGTGGGTCTTGGTTTTATTTTGAATAGTTGACCTCCGTAGTTGACTTTTTTCACTTCCAGACTCTCACCCTTCCTTCTTCATATCTTGTCGCTATCGCGGGTTCTACGAGATGGCAACCAGCACAGGTGGTCGTTTTCACGAAAAAGCGATTTGGGAATACGTCTAGCTCTCTCCTGTGCCCTTCTCTATACACTGTGATAGTCTGGGCTGTCATATCTCTTATCATAGTACGTCCACTTCTGGTCTTGTCGTTTGTCTCTCACCCCTTTGATGGATTTCCAGTTTTTCAACCGTGGTTTGGTTTATAATCTGGACCCTTCCCCATATGTATGGACCTCGCAAAGCTCCAGTGCTGTAGACGCTCCTGCTACGTTCGCCGACTTGCCAGCCACAGTCCCTGTCACTGAGCGAGAATTGGTCACCTACATCGATTTTGACACCGTTCAGGTTACTTTTACTTTCAAGCTGGAGAGTTATAACCCCCCAGGTACCAGTAGTGTTGCACACAGTGAAGAGGATGAGGAGCTGACCACCATAGCTCTTCATTGATGTCCGTTGTGTATAAGTACATAGAGTTTTCTCCGTCTTGCTGATGATCTTACCAATGTTGTTATGCTCTTTGGGCAAGGCCGAGATGTGCATCCAATATATTCGGGCGGCATTTTGAAATGTCTGTATCTGTACATACTAGTCTTGTCTTACCTACGACCCAATAGTACTAAGTTCTCTCGCATATTTGGAGTTGATAGTCTGTTGTTCAGTGAACTACAGAGCAACAAGATCAGGCAGGAGTTCTGCCACGACCAAGTCTGTCTGAGCGAGGAAGCGGAGACCTGCAGCGATCATTATGGTGACGAGATGAGCGAGACGGAGAGCGTTCCCCCTAAGGTGGCTGGCAGCGAGAGCATTGTCGCCTGTAACGGATATTACCTTTTATAGAATTCGCCACAGCGCTTATATTATTATTTCCCACAATCAGTAGTACTTAAGTAGATCGAGTACCTTACGCTCATTGTCTTTTACTCTCTTACTCTTACCACCGCTTATCGTGCTTGTACATACGAACAATATTAAAACCTGTTCTAGCTTAGGTATTGATCATCGGGCTCAGTAAGATTAAATCCACCTTTTACATCGCTGGACGTGACGGACACGTCGTTTTGCAGCGGTAGACATGATAAGGTGAAGGAAATTTCCCGTTATGTCAACCTGAAGACTTGACACCGAGAGCACGTGGGTTCCAAAACCTGTCCTACAGACCGAGTAGCGGGAATTAAAACTTTCGCAAATCTACTGTTGTCCGAAAAATTTACACACCTCAAGTCTATGGTATAACCTTTTAGTTTATCAGATCTGCAGGGTTTTTCGAGGGATGTCGACACAAGCCGTGGAGGGCGTTTTGTGACGGCGTACTGGCGAGGAAGTGAAAGATGTCACAAGTGTGACCCTCTTTCAAAAAAAGCAGGCGCCGAGCGGAGTTTGAAGCAACTTTTCTATCACGGTTCATTCCTCGTTTACTGCGTAAAAAGGCACAACACTCAAATTTCAGCCCAGAAAAAAACTGGATACGAATAAAATCAGTCGTAGGGACTACAATATTGGGTTTCACAAAATTCTTTCGGCGGGATAGCTTATGGGAAAGCCTTTCACTTCTGTCACGCTCGCGGAAATGCACTAGTCTCTCGTAGACAGACAATATGACGATGTACAAGTACATGTTGTTTTCAGCTCATGGTAAACGTCTCAAGGGAAACCTATCTGGCTACATATAAATGTAGTTAGTATGTGGAAGTATCTACTATTCAATTTTTATGAAGGGAGATGAGGGAGGAACGAAGATATGGACAGATTCTTTGGAATCTTCCACTTAGGGCCCATGTCACTTCTAGGTCACGAGTAGTACGTGAAAGTGTAAACATATAGCTCCGAGGCCTATGCCACTGCACTAAAAGGCAGATTTATGAAGTAATACTACTTCATAAACTCGGAGCTATATATAGACACTACAGACACCCTGGGAACTCCACCTTGGAGGCCAGCGGGCCGCAGCGTCGTAAGCAGCATGCTTACACCCTCACAACCTTCAAACCACAGCCACTGTGTATAGGTGATGGCTCCTGGTCAAGGCTGCTTATGTTATATAGGCCTACCCCACCCATTCAGGTGCAACTGGACCCGGAGAGATCCGGCTCGGGAGTTGGGACAGCCAGCAACCTTTGCCCTGCCCCGGGTTTGAACCGCCAACCCCTCCTACCAGCCGTATTACTTCATAAATATGTAAACATATAGCTCCGAGGCCTATGCCACTGCACTAAAAGGCAGATTTATGAAGTAATACTACTTCATAAACTCGGAGCTATATATAGACACTACAGACACCCTGGGAACTCCACCTTGGAGGCCAGCGGGCCGCAGCGTCGTAAGCAGCATGCTTACAGAAAGACGCGTATTGTGACATGTCACATCGCGTCTCTTTCTTGACCATGGAGCAAGCGAACCGCGACCATTTTGCCAAACTGTTTGCCCGAAAGCGTCCAAAACGAGCTCGTACACCATCACCCACGGCAGAAGAATGTTCAAATACTTCGCATGAAAGAACGAAAAGACCTCGTCCGACCTCAGGTCCCGATCTTCCGTCCAAGCTCACATCTCCTGGACTCCGCATCTCTTCTCCCTCTCCATCTACGGCAGAAGCTCTGGTTACTGCCACGGGTTTCTCTTGTCACTCCCGTTCTGATTCAGGCCAAATAGACGAAGACCGTGCCATACAGGTCGCACATAGGACAATTCTGAATAGAGATGGAGAGCTATCTGCTACTCTACTGAATGCATCAGAGCTCGAGGTCTTTTCTGAAGAAGTAGCCGCTTTTGCAGTGAGTTCGTTGTCATTATCATGGAATTTAACTGACACATACTTAGCTCCAACAAGCTCTTCGTCCAGACCATGACGAGCAAGGTTCCATTGCCTCTGCTTTGAAACGCGGACCAGACAGATACCGTCATCTGTTTGGCACGGAGCGAGACAGACATGCGGCCTCCGTTGATGCCTTTGCCAAACTCACTCGTCAGAAGGAAGCCCTTTCTCAGCTACAGGCCCAACTTAACGCCATTATGGAGGTTTCAAGTCCAGAGGATGTAATTCAGCGGGTACTATTAGAGGTTGAGGGAGGGATTATATCATTGAGCAAAGATTTGAAAGGCGTCAGGCAGTCAGACGTTACAGAAGTACTCCTGACGGAAATCAAAGCTGGTGTTGAGTCTCTGAGGACGTGCTGGAAGGACTGGCGTTCTCGACACCCTGACAAGACGGCCATTCGCATTGACAATGGTGTGTTTTATCTTCATGACACTGGACCCAGCATGCTCACAGGATTGTCATTTCAGAGAGACACTTCATCGATCCCAATAGGCGTCGACAAACTCCGACGCTTCTTGCTTATTGCATTGCGCTGGTTGGACGAGTGTTCGAGGGGGGCTCAGAGCGATGCACGTCGTTTCTGTTGAAGATGATTAAAATCTTTGGGCGCTCATTGGTTGCACTCAATCCAGCGGGTGAGACAACTGAGCAGAAGAACGCCATTGACGAAATCCCCGAGACTCTTCATGCCCTAGAAAATCGTTTGAACCTCGGTATCTCGACTGTACCCTACGCTGTATGCAAGGGGTGCAAATATACTTATGAACCCACATATTCTGCTGGCTCGTCAAAGCCCACTTATGATGAATACTGTTCCAATATCACCGTCCATGGCCTCTGTGCTGAACCTTTGCTGCATGATGATGGACGACCACGGGAGACCTTTCACTACTATTCTTTTCTGGATTGGTTTGGGAAATTCCTTTCGCTTCCTGGGATTGAAGAACTGGGTGACGCTTTCTGCCAGCACATTTCTGACCATCCCCAAAATCCACTTGTCAAGCATGATAGTAGGGATGGAAACTTTGTACGGCATTTCCGTGCCAATGATGATGGTCTTTTTGTGGCAGATCGTGGCAAGGAAGGACGGTGGTTTTTTAAGCTGTATGGCGATTCTTTCAACGTTGAAGGAAATCGGATACGAGGAGCAGTCACCTCTACTGGTGTACTTGGACTTGTATGCTTAAATCTGCCTCTCTCAATGGCGCAGGATCCTGCCTATGTGTACATCCCGGGACTTATACAAGGACCCTCTGAACCAGAGACCAAGGAAGCAGCTCACAGCTACTATCTGAACCTGTTAATGCGTGATTTGGACGTAGCTTATACTCGTGGGCTTGCACCACAATACTCTAGCAGGAACGGTCTAAGGGGAGTCCCGTACGAACGTGTACATCGTGTTGCCAAAGTCAATGCCATTATGGACCTGAAGGCAGCACGACCTCATGCAGGCTTCCTGGATGCGACATCTCACCATTTCTGTTATTTATGCGATTGTTGGCATACCGCCCACCTCGGCAGAGTTGACTTCGAGAATTGGCATCCTATTGATGATCGTCTTCGGCAGAAGGGTGCAGCTTTGTGGCGGAAAGCAATCACCCTGAGTGATCGTGCTCGCATAGAAGACATCTATGGAACTCGGCATTCAGCCTTCTGGACACTCAAATATTGGAAACCATTGGAGCAGCTCGTGCCTGAACCAATGTATACATTCCTGCTGCGTATATTACAAAACTTCTTCCGGGAGGCTCTTGGGTTGGACGAACCAGAAACTAAGGGGCAGAAAATACCGACTACATTCCAAGCTTACTATTACAACTTTGCTCCCCCTCCTCATCCTACCGACACTACTTCCACTGGTGATAAGCCAGAGTTGGATATATCTGACCGATTGCGTTGGTTTCTGACCCTCAAAGGAAGTAAGAATGACGAAGAACGAGTGCTTTCATTGATGCAATGGCCTCATCTGTCTGGGAATCTCAAGAAGTGTCGCGAGGATAGAATGGTGTGGATGAAGAAGGACATTTTAAACGACAAAACTGCGTTTTCACAGCTCTCAGATGTTCATATCGCTCTGTCTAGACCTGCACCTACTTCCAAACCAGAAATGACAGCCTTGCGCCGCAAACTGATGGGCAACAAGTGGATAGTACTGCTTTATGTTTGCAACAACGTGATGGCCTTTCCTTCGAAGACTTTGGAGCTTCAATCTATGATTGAAGGAAAAGATATTGTGAAAAGAGAAATGGCGAACACTTTGTTGAAATGGGTAGGTCTCCTTTCTATAATTTTTTCATTCATTCTGATGATATCAACTTAGCGCATGAACTGTGTCCAGGAAAAAGGGAGATTTCAGTGGCCCTTTTTCACAGCAAAGGATGGCAAGTCGCCTTATATGGCTGAAGAAGGAAATTCTTTGAGAGGCCATACTCATGAAACACGGCATCACAACCTCTCAGCAGACGACCGCCAAGCACTGCTCCGTTTTCTTTCTCATACAATGAACCATCATTCCGCTTTTGGGATTGGGGATATTCATCGCAAACTACAGCAGCCAGTTCAACGGCCTCTGGAGCGAGGTTTCGACGCATTATATGATAAGTTATACAAGGAGACGTGGACTTCTCTGGCTTATGTTTGTGTGGATCTGAATCGACTACCAGCTGGGGTCTCTGAAATCGAGAAGGAGGACCTTGTAAAGCAGCTGATTGACTGGGTGAGTTATTGTGTCCACACTAAAAATTATATAAAAGACATCTAATCTACAAGCTCATATCTAGCGTCGCAGTCAGCCCACTGATGCCTTGAAGTGGACCCAGATTAACTCAGTCGCTGTCCTCAAACGCCTTCACCACATAATTACGGAAACGGTCACTCCGTCTTGGGTTCGTAAACCCCCGCGCAACTCTGGTTTGGCAAAAGCTGGAACCTTGAAGGCTGATCACTGGAGGACACTCTTTTCAATTCATCTTCCGCTCGCATTGCTAAGTATGTGGGGAAAGCATTCACCGATCATGACCGGTGATGCAGAAGAGATGTCGTCTGTGCTTGAGACTGCACTGTTGTTGTCGTGTGCTCTCCTAGCCATGACTAAGGATACTCTAACGCCAGAAAGCAGGGAATCTTTTAGAAACCTGTACAGGCAGCACATCCTAGGCTTGCGAGAGAATTTTCCTGGATTCTTTATGCCTACTCATCATCTCGCCTTCCATATTTATGACTTCATGGACAGTTTTAGCACGGTTCGGAACTGGTGGTCCTTTTTCTTTGAAAGACTCATTGGGAGACTGCAGGGGTTACCAACGAATCACATAATCGGTGATTCCTTCGCATGTTTGGTTGGTAAAATATAATACTGATTTATTTATTTAGGTCAATTCGAGAAATCTATTTTGTACGGTTTTCACAGCGGCGCATCGTTTCGGCAATGGTTGCTGCGGAAAGATTGTGCTCCTCTGCTCAAATATTGTCTGAACATGCTCGATAAAGTGTATGTTCATGTGAGGACAGGGAAGGCGCAGTGGAGGACAACGACGAAGACAACGATTCGGTGCTCACCTCAGAAAATCATTCGTGGAATCCATCCAACACTAAACACAAGCGGTTAGAGGATTGGCTTTTGAAGTCTCCCTTGCATCCAGAACTCTCGGCGGCACTGTCACACAAACCAAAACTTTTGGAAAAGATCCGTTGCTACTCACGCACCACAGCGCCTCAAGGCTTTTATACTATCCCAGGTGCCAGGGGCATTGGAAACTCTTATGTTTGCTTCAAAGACGGCAGTACCTGGTCTGCTGGTCAAGTTCAGCACATCTTTGACTATGGAGATGATATTCTTCAGATCGCTATTAAACGCTGCTTGCCATACTCACCTCAAGGAAGCCCGGACGATTATTTCTCATCGTTTTGGTCGCGTGGATTTGAGGCCAGGATGGTTTCCTCTGGATTGGAGAATAAGCTGGAAATACTACATAAGGATGTGATCTTGGCGGGGGCGAGAATTTACCGTGTCGCACCAGCGTGCCACCGACGTGTCATCAGATTTAGCCGAGCCCCAGCTCAGGCACGCCGCCGATCTTCCGTCTCGAGCCACGTTGAGCTTGTTTGAGCCGTCGATCGCAACTCCTTGTGGTTTTCGTATAGCGGCTGGATAGGTAAGTTGTATTCTAAGTGTAGTAGAAAGTATGTAGACCTTAAGTACTAATATTATTTCAATTTGCCCAATCAATATGCGGACGTTGTACCCCCCGATGCTCGGGAGTAACCTATGTTATTTTGATTTTGATTTTCAGTTTCTCTCTGCGCTGCGCAACGTATTCGGGGCTACGTTAAGCGTCCAAATTGATGGCATTCAGCCACAGTATATAATAGGCTTTTAAACGTAGTTGTGCTGCTTTCACTCGCCCCCCCGAAAAAGACAAAGTCTGTGCCGCTTTTGCAAAAATCTACTGTGCAGGTCCTAGTTAGCGTTACCTTTAGCTTTACACATCTATGTATATTCAAATGTCTACAGGTTCTGTGTGCGCAATATGGACCTGAGCCGTATATTAAATGCGACTGACTGGGATCCGAGAGCGAGTATACAAAATGGTATGTAGATGTGTTAAAATTTTTGACTCTGTGCGCCAATAGATTCAAACATGGTTATAGAAGCTCGCTCAGGGTCATCTTCTCTGCCTACACATTTCACCAGTGACAGCAGTAATACTACACACTCTTGTGAGAACTATGACATTACATTTATACTCATATATTGACTTACTTAAATAATTCTAGCTAATAATGATATTCTTCACCCTCAAATGCACAAGATACCAATGTACCAAAATGGTTTGTAAACATCAAAACTTTTGGCCTACAAAAATAACTATGGATAATCAGGGAAACTTGTGGCTTTTGAACTAGTTCCTACTAGTGTCAGTGCCAATGCATTGCAACAATCAAGTCAAGATTCCCAGCCCATCAAGCTGTCCTTAGAGGCCATGCATACTGATGTTGTACAGCTTCAACTGTATCCTCGAGGTATGTATTTTCTGTACAAAATAATCAAGTTATCATACACTCATGTTGTAAAATCAGGACTTTTTACCTCAACTCAAAATCCCATTGTCAACCCAAGCACAATCCACACCAGATCTCAAAATCCAGTTATTAATCCACCAAATTCATCCAATATCATTTCACAAAAGCCTATTATCAATCCTCCAGAGCCTCGTATGTCTCAATCTAGAGTAATTTCCATTTGAATAGTCACTGATCATTGCACATATTATATGTTATATAGACAGTGTAAATGTGCAAGGTTCCAATACCAATCCTGCATCACGAGAGCCCCCAAAAACAGTCCCACCACATAGTATGTAGTCATTTTCTCCTTGACAGGAAAGACTTGAATGCTAAAAATTTTAGGAGATATGGTTGGTCAGCCACCCAAACAAAACATACCACCTGTTGTCCAGCACAACCCAATCGCTACTAAATCAGGACCAACATTCACATGGGCACCAATTGACCTCACCAACCCAGCAAAATTGACTGCATTCGTTCCTTTGCATCCACAACCTGTTCGTGAATGTCGACAAAACCGAGATGCTGATGCTATGTTCACTTCTCTGGATCACATGGAATGGAACGGCTGGCCCAATGGTGTCTTTGCCCTTGACTGTACTCATGCACAATATGAAGCCACCAAGAAACTCATGGTGCATTGGGCCTGTTCAAATAGTGGTGGAAGCAACCGCAAAGGTTCTTATGATGCTGATACTGTTGGAGGTGGATGGGAGAGTGTGCGCAGATGCTTGGGGGTGTTTCAGTGCACTCAAGAATCTTGCAAGGTTATCACACGGCCACAGACACACAAGGATATCTCATGGCAGCTTACAAACTGCCAGTGCTCATGTGGTGCCTCTCTTTCCCATGTGAAGTGCCCTTCCATTGCATATATCATCACCTGGGGACGAGTGGATGGTGAAAGGAGCACCCAAAGATACAGATATATCAATGGGCTGCCCCATACACATAGCCGTCATTCCCGAGTTCTACATCTGACTGCCAAAGAGGAAGCTGATATCGGAGAGCTTGTTGAAAACAATGCCACCAAAAAACCTCTGGAGCTTCTCGTTGACCAAAAGACTGCAACTGGATATAAGCCTGGAGCCGCTTCTATTGCTCATGCAGCAAACAACCCTGCATCTTGGAGATACCGCTTGCATGAAATACGAGGTGCTTTGAAATTGGAAAACGGTCATACTTTCCTTGCCCAGTTCCAGGCCTGGAAGCAACGCTACGAAGGATATGTTCATATGCATGTCTGCACTGTTGGTTTTGAACCAATTACTGTCATTTCCTTCAACACAGACTGGCAGCGAGACCAGCTCCTGCCAAAAGATGCACTCACACTTCGTCTGGCACCATTGGAGGGGCTTCTCACTGATGGCGCACATAAATTCTGGTCTGCTCCAAATGCAATCCTGATCATCACTTCCGCATTTTCCCCTGTTGCCAATCTTTGGGTTCCTGGAATGTTCAGCTTTGCAGATGGTGCTACAACAGAGCACTATAAATATCATTTCATTGCTGTGTTCCAGCGTATTGCTGAGGGGGCATTAGCAAAGAACATAGAGATTACAGATGTAATGTTTGCTATGGTAAGTGATATCCACTATTTTAATATAGTATGATAGCTGAAGTCCAACACAGGTCGTGGACTTTAGTGATGCTCAGCGCCAGGGATTTGTGATTGCATTTTGCGATTTCCTATTCCAGGTTGAAAATGGACGGCGGTCTATTGAAGAGCTTCAGCAGGCTGCACAAACCTTGTTAAAAGGTTGCGAGTATCATTATGATAAATCAGTCACTCGTGTCGCACGTATTGGAGAGGTTGTATCATCTGATACCAAGGCCACCTTCAAAGAACTATGCCGAATGCTCCGAACAACCAACGATGAAGACCAGTACAAGACCACAATTGCACAAAGTTCCACCATTGGAACAAGAGGCTGGAATACATTTCAATATGTAAGATACCATTTGTGTTCACCTTCAAGCCAAATGCCTCAAATTTCTTTTTCAGACAATCAAACCTACTGGATACCAGGAGAAGCAAAAGACTGCAGGCCAAATTGGAAGCTGAACCACATTCCCTGAGGATGCAGAGCAAGGAGAATATCCAGACATTTAAATTGGGGAAAGGATCATACTATTGGGAAGAAATCAATGATGGTTGATTCTGTTATCAAGCTCTAAATTCCAAATAAAACAATATTGTCATAAAGTATTCTACTAACAAAGTGATATTGTACTCCTGAGAGAGTGTGAGGTAAAAAGTCAAGTAATAGGTTGGTCAGTGGAGCCAAGTATTAGCGGTAATTATGACTCCTCTGAGATGACAGAAGATAATACTGTAAGAGGACAATTTCTTGATTTCTACCCTCAGGAGCTATTCACCTCGGCTGAACAGTGATTTATTGTATAGACCATGTCCTCTCCCTATGTTTACACCACCTCACATAGCACTGAACCTTTTGGATGCTGAGCAGTTGCAAATGTAAGGGGACAGTTTCTTTGTTCAACATAGGAACATTATCTTCTTGGCTTCTGGAGTCTCTTTTGCCATCATGCCCTTACTCCAAATTTAATTTCTACCTGTTGGATGGATTCCCATCTCCTCTGAAAATTTGATTTTGAGAGGGAATGTTCACTACAACTGCTTTTATAAGACTTTCTGTAAGGAGACAATTTTCTGTTTCTTCCCTATGTCCTTTGAAACTAAATTAACAGATTGAATGAAATAGTATAGTACTTATACTGGTTTGGATAAGTTGAAATTAACTATTTGTAGGAAATGGAATTTACTGGGTTAGCTAAATAAGTTGCTGTAAATATACTGGTTTTCGTCTACGCGCTTCCTTTCGGATTGCCTCAAATACTTTCTTTCCCCTCTCCTTATCTGCCTTGGATTCCATGACACGTATTAACCAGCTGGGTATTTGTCATTCTCTCCTGCTGGTCACTTCCAGTGAAATCAACACCACGAACAATAAAATGAGACTCTCCACCGACAACACAATAGTACACTCGTCGAACAAGCAAACCTGTGTGTTCACCAACAATGATAACCATAAGTCCTTGCTCAGTATGAGCAGAAGGTCATTGAAGTGGTCCACAGATATTGGCTGGTACAACACCAAGGCGAGGTCGGTGAGTGTTGAAGATTGCACCATCTGATACATGAACCCAGGCCTTTGCTTTTGGCTCCAATAAGCTGACTTCCAAGGTCAACCCATTTAGACGTGGATTGAGAATCCAGTGCTTGTAGAAATTCTTTGAGAATAGCATAAAATATAAAAGAATGAGTACTCACAGTGATTTCAGGCTGAGAGTCATATTGGTCAGGAGTCCATGGAGCAGCAGCAGTATTAAGGCTGTCGACATTGACATCAGAAGGAATGGGTGTAGTACTCCGTGGAACATTGATTGGAGCAGGCCAGCATTCAGGAGAATAAGGAACTTCACAAGGCATACAACAATAACCAGGGCGAAGTGAATATCCTTCGTGATAGTGCCGTAGCGGATCAATGTCATCTAGTGGCTGAAAATGACTGGAAGAGAGATAAGTTACATGAAGATCACATAGAGTACACACTTACTCAACATGACGTACATGGTCATAATCTAAGTTGATGCTTGGACAGACCTGGATGCCAAATTTCTGAAGCTCGACACGGAGTTGCAAGCCACTGTAATTTGGAAATGGTCGAACATCACAAACGATACCTCTGTATCCCTTCTCGCTACCCTTGACAACATAGACATGCTGTCCAATCCAAGGTGTTCGGCCAATATTCATAGGCAGTACGAGTATGTAGATTGTATGAGAACTGATTTGCGTTATGAAGAAAAGGCTGAGAGTGCGTGAAAAGGGTAAAAGAAACCGATCAATGAGCTTGCTATATTAAATGCGTCGGGCATTTGCTCGCCCGCACCTGATGCGGATGGCCCGCACATATGACATCACAGTCCAGTTTACGCTGGCACGCTGGCGACACGGCAGTGGCACGTCACCGGCACGCCGGGTGGCACGTCAGTCCAATCACTGCCGTGCCACCCCGATAGATCTGCGTGTCGCCCGATGGATCGGGTCATACATTTTCGAAAGTTCAGAGTATAAATCTTACATTACTTAGATATATCCTACACTGGTACGTTATACATGGTTTATACACCTCTATTGTCTACTAATACAACTTGAAATTTCCAGTATACTATTACTATACGTTCAGATTGTACATACATTTATGAAAACGACACGCCGACACGCCATAACGGCACGGCGGCAAGCCAGGGCGACACGGTAAATTCTACATACCGAAAAATCATCAAGCTGATCATCAAAAACCGCTGTTCTCCGATGTATCCGATATCTTTGCGACCTTATCCACGACCTGGTTCACGAGATATTCGGCCACATGCTCACTACTGCTCTCAGTACAAGATCATGATGAAGCTAGTTGGAGAGACGAAGTAGCATGCATAGAGCATAGAGGAGTTCATAAAGTTGAATTACCGGGTGTGTCTGCCTATTCATTATTTCCTTCTCAGCCAGTCTCAGCACTGACTCCAAGCGAAATGCACTGCATATCGAAGCTGCAGTCATCAAAGAAGACTAAGAGGCGATGGAGCCGTGAGCCATATGCCCGAATTTTTTCCCTGGGTCTACTTACCCAACTCAATGAATTTTCCCATTTTCCGACCATTTCCGTCTTTTTATTAATCCTCGCCCTCTTTTGTTTATTGGAGAATTAGGCGATGAACGGTCGCCGATACGTCTGCTAAATTTCAGTCTTCGTCCATCTTCTCCACTATCAGCTCAATGCTCTTTTCTCTATAAGTACCTTCGTCTAAGGTCTTCAGAATTCCACAGTCCGTCCCGTGCCATATCTCCGTATGCAGTCCAATATCTGAAGTTGAGTCCATGTAGATTAGTCTACCCCGGGACTGGAGATCGATTTCATGGAGAAAAACCTGGTGTGCCCTGTGAAGTGCAGAGGTATGGGTCAGCAACCGGCAACACGCACTCAATAGTAGTATGTTCACTTTTACTACTTCCACTGTATCTTTTGTGCCTCCACGACAAATTTATTACCAAGCTACCACCCAATCCAGTCATCAAGACATAAAACCACTGCATACCTTGACTCACTTAACTTCGTGGAGAGTCGTCTTCCTTCGCTTGTTGTTGCCCTTTGAGCATGAGAAGTCAGATAAATGTACTTGCAAGTTGCAGGATCCATTGTTCCATGAAGGCCCCTCAGAATCCCTTACAGAGACGAAACTAGTGTGCACTGTGAAGTGTTGAGGTATGAGCACTCAGACATATAGTATGTTTACTTTGACTTCCACCATATCTTTCGCTGATCATAGTCTCATTTGTGCCTCCAGACAATTTTATTACCCCAAATCTAGTCTTCAAGACATAAAACTACTATATGCATACCTTGACCAGCTTCCGTGAGAGTTGTCTTCCTTCGTTTGTTTTTCCCTTTGAGCATGAAAGTCTTTAATGAACTTACTTGCAAGATCCATTGTTACGTGGCCACTTGGAATCCCTTACAGAGTACGTCCGCTCTTGCGATGAAAGGGCATGGCAATCTATATAACCCAAGAAATTTTCCAAACCCGTTCTTCATTCTTCCAAGTCCGTTCTATATGCCCCTCGCCCACACTCAGCGCATCGTACTCGCATCTCCCGAAGTCTTCTGTGAAGGCCTTCCTATACTCATGCACTGTCAGTACGGTGTCCCAAGTAATGGTAGTAAGCAGTATTTCAGACGCACTCATCCCCACATGTCATTGATTGATACAACCTGCAGATTCATTGAGAGAACGTCTTGCCCTCCAACTTCCTTTTCAACAGGGTATTACGAATATCGATCTCTGTGAGTCCGGTACCGATGCCTTTATTCAACAATCCCTTACTCATTTCTTTCTGCAGTAGCACACCCCTTGTTTGTTTCCTCTATCCCCTTCATCCCATATGAAACCGACGTCTTTTGGAACCTGGAGGTGCCGTTCTTCTTCAACTGCAGCCTTATACAACCACATTCCGTTGTCAATGGTATCAGTGAACCGCCCGTTAAAGTAGATGAAATTGGGTCGAGGAATGTAAGGGACCGGGCCACGAGAGTACAGGAAGAGGCTCGAACAAGGCCTAGCACCTTAGGGGGGAACTATGGAGTTGATTCTGCTACGGAACAAGTAGCTAAATACAACGTATAAGTACCTAACAAATGAATACGATCAATATGGAAACAATACAAGTAAGAACTATGAAACTAGCGGGAATGATCACTGACTAGTTAGATATATAGGGAGTTTAGGGAGGTGATCATGACAAGGAAGTATTACCAGCAATCGTCTTCCCATAGTGAACCCTTCAATGTGGACATGGACACGAATGACACTGTGGACAACAATAGGGATGAGGACATGGACATGGATGAGTTGGACATGGATATTGATGTAGAGATGGATACCACGGACTACATAGATGACTGGATTGAATTCCTCACTAGCAAATTCCAGAGCCTGAGTCTTCAGGAGGCATGCCGTGACATACCCGTCACCAAACCTTGCGTATGCGCTTCTCATTAGAGCTTTAGAAATCATCATTTATTGCCTACATACCATATCCGTTGTAGGAACCATGAGAATTGATTTTACGGCTACCATTCCCGACCATTTTACATTGACGCGTCAATCCTGAGTCACTATATTAATTTCATGCTCCCGACGAACATCGTCGGTACCAGTGTCAATTATCCAACAATTGCCGTTTTCGCACTAATCCTTACCTTAGCGTGTCGTATCGGAGTGTGATTTTGTCTTCTACACGCATTCTTGCTAGCGAGATTGATAGGAGCCATGAAGGAAACTTCTGCTCCACCCCCTGTAAGAACCCTAGATATCCGTCTATTCCCATCTACGAAATAAGTAGCTAGATCGACGGCAGTATACATTCTACATGTTCTTAAAATGGAAGAATGAATAGTTCGCAAGGTTTTGGGGAAGTCTCAATTCGGTTGTAGTTGCCTACGTACCAGGTTCACATAAAAGATTAACGACTCATCGGTATCACTAAAGTGAAGCAAAATCTCGAAATCCTCATACGCGGGACAGAAGGCGTGAAAGACGAAGGTGCGGGCATGCAGTGCTTAATGATGGTCATGGGTGGTATTAGGGTAACTGTTGTAAGTTACTAAGGACGAAAGAAGATTCACTGTATCGAAGAGCATGTTTCAGTCCTTAGAGCTTCACCTTTGAGCACGATTAACGTGATTAATTCTTCAGAAGGCCTGCGAAAATCAGCCGATGAACGGGCGCTTTGGAATGATAAGTGAATAGTCGGTAGAATATCCCACTTGCAACGTACGTCATATCATGTCCATTGGCGTAGAGCCATCTTCTTTCTCCACTGTTTGCAGAGAAGAAATGAGCTTCCAGAGCTAAGTGATGTAACGGAATAGCGAGCGAGACGGGTGGAAGGACATCAGTATTTTGACAAATCTCTGGTCCGCTGGTGCCTGCCAAAATTTGGCGGGCGCCAGTGGAAACCAGTTACCAGATGCTAAGCGAGCTTAAGCGACCAGCCAAGTCAAAACTCCCACCAGTAGAAATCTTAAATTGCGATGTGTGAAGCTTCCTCCCTGCTGATGCCCTCTGTAAGATGTTAGAATACGTTGATTTGTGTGTAAGACAATGTGTATGATAGGAATATAGGGCAGGATACAAGGGGAGGAAGATACATGCACGCAAAATTATGGGTACCAGCCGAACCAGTGGGAAAGTCCGCCAGAACTTTGTCAAAACACTGATGGAAGTATTGTGCTTCATGGTGCATCGGTGAAAATGACGCTGTATTCTAATACCGTTCCAGAGGTTCTATCTGCTGGAATTGTTCTGGTATGATGCAACGTAATTGACACCCGGTTGCATCACCGTTGGAACAATGAGAATGGTTCCGGTGCTTGGAACGGTTCCTGACGTTCTGGGGGGTTCTGCACCACAAAAACTGACAAAAGTATATATGCAGAAACGATGAATATGAACCCATATATTCCTCGTTTTAAAAACGGGAAAATATTTGGTGCAAGTTTACTGTATGCATACCCCCGTTTTCGCATATTTTCAAAACGGTAGTATATATTCACATATATTCTGCTGTTTTTGAATGTAATGAAAATGAGGGTATGTATCAGTGATATATACGGCTTACTTTAGGGATAATTGGGTCTTACTTAGGGCGCTTTCGCAGGTATTGAAAAACAGGGAATATTCCGTACATATGTTGGAGTATATTCATTAGTAGCTTTCCAAATACTGAAGTACAAAATGTGCTTACTGTACATATCAGAGGCACATCTCAGGTCCACACCAAGACATTATTGAGGTCCTGGAATCAAGATACGATACCGTTAGAGTGAGGTGCTACTTATGCCGAGGACTCAACCGGATCCCAGGATGGAAAGATAAGCAAGTCGCGACGCGCGTCGCGCGTGAGTCATTCCAAACTCCGACTGAAACGCCGCTTATAAAGACGCGTCAAAAATCGTATCGACATCATAGACTTTCTTCATCCCTTACCACCACCACCATTACTTCTTCTCTCCTCTCTTCCCAATGCTCTACTCCATGATCACAGCAGCGAATTCGCTGTCACGATGTAAACGCCTTGCTGGATAAATATCTGCGCACACGCCAAACCCGCTCGGACATTGCAAAAGCAACGCTGGTTGCCTGACTCGACGAAGGACTATACGGTAGACAAGACGACTGGAAGATGAGGTGGGGTCATGGCAAGGGCATGTGTGATCAAGCAAAAGTACGTGTATTCGCTTTCTTCGCCCTCGCTGTTTTCACTGACAAGCTTGTACATATGACAGTGCGACATCGCTGTTGATGCGTTGACGCGTCATCCTACCCTGCTTCCGTAAAACGTTCTTAGTGAGTCTCACACCTTGTTTTTCGGCATAATCTCATCTTTTTTGTATAGGTTACGCGCATATACTCAGTACTTTGAAGTAATCTAACCCCTTACGATCTTCGGAGCCTTCACTCATGGTCCGTCCTTCTTCGTAGTCTTCAAACTGGTGCTCGAGTGTCGTTTTCTCCTCACCGCGTGTGTCAATGTCATCCCTGCCGCCGTTTGAGCGAAGGTGCGCGTGTTTTCTTTCTTTACCCTTAGCGTTCTCACTGACAGGTTGATGCACACACAATGATAGGACTCAGAGCCTCATCCAGCGCTTGTACTTAGTACCTTTGTATGTACCATGTATGTAGATACTCATAATTGAAGTCAAATCTTTATCCAGGCCGAATGCAAGTCTGCAATATATGTCTCGCTCTTTCAGATGTGCTTCCTTATATGCCTCATTTTCGCATATATTCCTCGTCTTCGCATATATGCCTCACTTTCGCATATATGCTTCGTTTTTGCATATATTCCTCATCTTCGCATATATCCCTCATCTAAAAAACGGCGGAATGTATACCGTCTACATACCGTCTACATACCGTCTATAAACCACGCGATAGTCATAAATACTTACTTATATATTCTGGCATTATTTATACGAGGAATATATCCGAAAACGGACCATATAAGGGTATGTTTACTTCTGTACATTTTTGTGGTGTGGGACAACGGCGGTGGAACATAGCGTCGTTTTCACCGAATGAGGAGGCGCCCCTAAGCGCGGGCAATTGCAAAACGCGTCAGTTCCAGATTACGTCGTCGAGGATCACAAGGTGCAGCTGTTATCATTGCAGCATCCAGGCTAATAAGATACTGGAGCTAATGGTCAAGCCTACTGATCAATTTGTTCATCAAGAGTCATATCCAATAAGGTACATAGTACATTACTAGTAGTGGGGGTTGATGCAAATGCCAATGGAAGCGTTCATTCGGAGCCTTTGGCAGTGGTAGGCGCAAGGGAGTTGAGCATCTTGAGCAGCTCAGTATTCTCAGACAATAAGTCGTTCCTTTTCTCCAATAGATTCTCGTTTTCTTTCATCAACGCGACAAATCTTTCGGCCTGCTCTTTCAGCGCCAAAAGCTGAGACTGCCAAAGGAAGTGGTGTTTAGAAACTGGTAGTAAACGGGACGTAAATATACTTACTCCGTGAAAGGAAGTAGGAGCAAAAGTACAACTGATCTGAGTGCCCATTTCCCGGTAGGTCTTGACACTTGGAGAGGTGCTGGGTGGCAAGTCGAGGAGATCCTCTGACCGTCCGTAGAGTCAGTATAGATTAGCGGAGAACAGAGAAGGCAACTCACGATCAGAAGAGTCCTTGGTAGTACTTTCTTTCATCCGTATAGTCTTCGTTATGGCCACTGATCGGCGTAGAGCTATCTTCTTTGTTCATGCCTTGCAGAGAAGAGAAGAGCTTCCAGAGCTGGGAGAAGCGAGGCGAAGTAACGGAATAGCGAGCCAGACGGATGGAGGTAATTGCTTGGTGCTTCATCATAGACGGGTAAATGAAAAAAGGAAAATAGTCGAACGAAACAAAGAAAATGAGGCGTACCCTTTAAATACTGCTAGGTTTCTTTGTTATCCCCTTTCGGTCCAGCTAAATCACGCAAAAGCACAGTCAGGTGAAGGTCGTGATATTCTTGGAGGAATGTACTAATTAACAAACCTCAGCGTTCATCAGTTCCAGTATAGATCTAAAGAAAGGAGTCCCTGAAAAGTCGAATGAAGCTATGAGTTATGAATTAGTGACCACCTTCAAAGAAGTGCACATACATGCCAGATACGGAGAGTCAAAAAAAGACTTGTTATCTGCATGATGCTTGTACAAGAAAAGAGGAAGAAAGGACGGTCGTGGCACAAATGAAAAACGCGTCTGATTGGGCTCATCAACGGTGTGACACAGCCACATTTCATCATCATCGGTAACGCCGACTCCGGCGGCAGCCAGGTTTTGTGGTTGATGGAAGATATTTGTTCAACCAGTCAAGGATTGGTGGGGAAGTTGTCGGGTTCGATGTATTTCGCAAAATTGTATTTTGCGACTAATCATCTTGCTTTTCGTATGCTCATACTACATAGGACGAAAAATGATGGTTAGGCCAAGGTAGGCGGGAAGAGCGAAATCGCTGAAAGAGCATTTTATGGAGACAAAGAGTACCTGATAGCTACATGCGATGTAACTACGGGAAAGAAATACAAGAAAAAAACAATAAGACAATATGAGGGTTGCGGGATAAAGGACGGAGCTTCCCGTTGATGTCCCATCCCATTACACATCCTTTCACAAGTCTTGGGGTTTATCACTTGGACGGCATGAAATCTTCCCCGCTCTAAATATTCCGAGCCGGTTTCTTAACCACCATAACATATTCCTTCGTCGTGGCTTCATCGTGGTTGGAGGTAAGGTTCGAGACAGATTCTGTTCGACTTTGAGCATATTTTCTTTTCCACTCGACTGGGTGAAGATACCACTAAATTTAAAAAGTGTTTTGTTTATTGAAGCAGCGAGTAGTCTATCCATTTCCCGTTTTGCAACTGATTTTTCTATCAGGCATCTTCCCTGTCCACGTCCCATTCCTGGGATTAGAAATAAATGAAGTATCATTGACTGAAATTCCACCATTGTGCCTCAGGAAGAGCCTAAAAATTGGACGATGCCCGTTCCAAGGGAATTCATACTTGGAGGGAGGAGTAGCCGAAGAAATCTGTCAATATCTTTGTTCCTCCCTCAAATCCCGTCGTAAAAATTGAATAGTAGATGCTTTCACATACTACCTACATTTGCCTTGCGCGGAAAACAGCTAACAACATGCCTGCTTTCTTGAAAGAGGGTCACACCTGTGACATCTTCCACTTCCCCGTATGTACAATAAATGCACCTTTCTGCGTACTTTTGAATCCTACTGAACCTGAGGCTAATACTTACGCCTATGTCTACGCCCTACATCTGAGCCAACTGGGCCAAGCCCCTATTCGCGTCCACTGTGAATTATCATTATACTTATACCACGATTCGACCGTCTAATACCTCCTACGTCCTCGCTTGGACGTGCATCTCCCCTATACTATAAGAATATCAGTAAAATAGATATGGACACCCATCGTCTTTTTCGGACGCAAGGGATAGCCGTAACCATGTCCGGAGCCTCGATCTGAGGTCTGCACACCAATCAAAGACCATCTATATATAGCAACTTTCTGCTCAAATATCTCAGTCATCTATTTAAATCTATATCTAAGTTACAAATATATCCTGCACACTATCCGTCGAATATCTAGTCGGCGTCTAAATTGCCAATAAGGAAATCCGAAGGAACTTCTCACGCTGCCTCTCTTGCTTTCGTACCACCACCATGGTGGTACGTTGGCAATGGGCCAGTTGACCTCCCAGTGTATCATGGCTCCTGTACGGCTGTCATGTCGTGTCTGAGGAGGCAGCACTTCGAATGTGGTACCTTTCTGGCTATCGTGGACGTCCCAAGGATGGCATCGTTCTGCTGTCTTTTCGCAGCACCATTCCGGCTGTCGTGTTCAGGTTGGCAAGCTCGATAGCTCTACCGTAATGTGCAGATATACCGTTCCGTTATTCTGGGCCTCGTCATCGTCAGCGATGGCCCACATTTCCTAGTTTTGGAAATTGTCACGTGGGCGCTCAGTGTGGCTTAAGTCTTTTGAGAATCGACCAAGTCAGCTCAACTGCTCTTGCAAGTGAGCCACGACCAGTCAAAAGATGAGTACTTGTTTTCATCTCTTCCTTGATGTCTTTACGTGCTCTTGGGCTTTCCTAGTATTACAACAATGGTAAGTCCGTTCACTCACTGTGGGAATGGTTCTATTTCACTGATCTTTCCTCACCTCCGTTTTGCATCAAACATCGTTCGATATATTGTCTATCCTTGCCTGTTCAAACTTTCACTAAAAATTACTTTCATTCTCCTCTTTTTCCCGGTTACACACCGTCTTTCATGCACGTTTAATACGATTTCGAACGTATTACCTATACTAATTGGTTCGTCTCATTTTGGATCTTCACTCCAACTCCGCTCTCAATAATTTTGTTCTGCTCGGTGCTATTATACGTGGTTCTCACGTCCTGCTCCTGTGGCTCTCCAACCCGATTGTACACTGTCTTTCCTGGCTTCTCCTTACCACGACATTGGGAACCTGTCGTTGCACACACCGATCTGTACGTCTCCTTGATTTGTCTTTTCCCATTCTAATCTCCTAATCTAATCTTCATTCATAGGCTCGAAGACGCATCATACCGCCAGGAGCTCGTCGTGCAAAACTCGGCCTGTATGCATTGGCGACGAACAACCCAAAGGCGTTCAAGATTGGTCTCACAACTCGAGCCTTTAGTCAACGCGCTAGGGAATGGGCAAGGCAGTGCCCCAGCGAAGGATTCCAGTTGATTTACGGGGTGAATATCCGCCGAAGACATTTGAGGATAGCTGGTAAATCGATCTCTGTAGTCCTTTGCTCCTCGCACACTGATTACCCTTCCTAGAGCACAACGCCCACCGGAAAATGAGGACAATCTCTATTCCCACATATAGGAAACCGTGCAAAGACTGTGAGTTCCCTTTCGAGACCGGTATTTAACGTGATGTATCGCCACGACAATTGTTAAGTGAGTGGTAACTTTGAGATACTCGATTTTTGCCGTCACTTACATGTCTCTTCGTGCAGTGTACAGTCACTTACAACCATTCTGTAGGTGGCCGTGTTCACAGAGAGCTATTCCAGCTAGCGCATGCCGTCGACAACATCCAAGGGCTCAAGGTAGTATCGAGGCTGTTGAGGAAGTTAGGTCGACAGTACGGTCCTTGAACGGTGGAAGTATAAATGTAGTTTTCATGTATATTACTTTCTGGTGGCCAGCGAAACAGCTCGGGGATGGGGTTGGACTGTGGGAGGACGTGTGTTCGTCCACAGGTCAAGCTGGGCCTTTCGACAATCGGGAGAACTTTCTCATTTAAGCTTTCTCTTGAAGGAATTGAAGTCCTTTCCATGTTTCTTGACAATAAGATTGATGAAAATTGTAAGCTTGACCTGAGTGAATATAGTAGTTCAAATGCCACCTCAGGAAATAATCTACCGTCTCGGTACTGCAGTAGGGCTACATGCCCTCCCCATAGATTATTCCTTTATTATATTTTTCACTCTTATCATATCTTTTTAATTCAATCCTTCGTCCAACGTTCTAATTACCTACAATTGTCATTTTACCTCTTTATTCTTTTTCATCTCTTTTAGGCTTACTCCTCCTGTCACTGACTCCGAAATTCGAGTATCCGTCTTCACCCTTCGCACCTACACCTTGAGCAAGTGTCGTGGGTTTGGGCCCCACACTGTGTCGTACTATCATCTGGTGATGTACCGGTTCGAGGATAGAGGATAAGTATTGGTATGAGTAAGTCTAATTGCTCTTGAGCATTATCAATGTTACTATATTTAGCTTTCTTATACTTACTGCTCGCCGATCCATTCCTCCTATCAAACCTCTATTCCACAAATTTCTCTCCCGTACACTCTTTATCTGTTCCTTGAAAATCTCCCATTCCTTATGGTTTTATTATATGATTCTCATTACTTCGAGGCGCAGATGTAGCAAAGTATAAACCCCAGTATATACTGTAATTACAACTTCTCTTCTGCCTACTTTCGAGCCCCACTGAGCAAGAGCCTAATACTTATGCCTACGTTTTACGCCCCCAACTGAGCTGAGCCCCTATTCGTGCATATTGTGAACCGATTTCCTTTCCCGGAACTCCCATCATTCCTTTTATTCTTATTCTATCGGCCGTGACTTGACCGTCCGCTTCCTACGTCCTCTCTTAGACATGCATCTCCCTTAGACTATAAAATTATCAGTAATACAGATGTGGACACCCATATCAGGAAGCTGGACTTATCATCTTTTTCGGACGCAACCCATATCCGTAACATGTCCGGAACCTCGATCTGAGGTCTACACAACAACCAAATACCATTCATATATAGCAACTTTCTGTTCAATATCTCAGTCATCTATTCAGATTTATATCCAAGTTACAAATATATCCCATACACTATCCGTCGAATATCTAGTCGGCGTCTATGGGCATCTAAATTGCCAATTAGGAAATCCGAAGGAATTTCTCACGCTGCCTCTCTTGCTTTCGTACCACCACCATGGTGGTACGTTGGCAATGGGCCAGTGGACCTCCCAGTGCATCATGTGCATTGTTTTGCTGTCTTTCCGTGGCGCCATTTCAGCTGTCGTGGAGTTCATGACAGTCAAATTGGCGAGGGTAGATTTGGGGAAGGAGTTGGAGATGCCTTTGACTGTGAGGATGTTGGGGAGGGCATCTAAAAGATAAGAGGGCGAGGAGAAAGGTGATCGTTTTGCTGTCTTTCCGTGGCGCCATTCCGGCTGTCGTGTAGTTCACGACAGTCAATTCCGATGGGTTGACGAGGGGTAGATTGGGGGAAGGAGTTGGAAATGGCTTTCGGGTGCATGGAACCGGTTGATTGCATCGGTCTGCTGTCTTTTCGCAGCGCCATTCCGGCTGTCGTGTAGTTCACGACAGTCAATTCCGATGGGTTGACGAGGGGTAGATTGGGGGAAGGAGTTGGAAATGGCTTTCGGGTGCATGGAACCGGTTGATTGCATCGGTCTGCTGTCTTTTCGCAGCGCCATTCCGGCTGTCGTGTAGTTCACGACAGTCAATTCCGATGGGTTGACGAGGGGTAGATTGGGGGAAGGAGTTGGAAATGGCTTTCGGGTGCATGGAACCGGTTGATTGCATCGGTCTGCTGTCTTTTCGCAGCACCATTTCGGCTGTCGTGGAGTTCATGACAGTCAATATCAATGGGTTGGCGAGGGGTAGATTAGTGGAAGGAATTGGGGATGCTTTTGACTGTGAGGATGTTGGGGAGGGCATCCAAAAGATAAGAGGGCGAGGAGAAACGTGAGCTTATTTTTACCATATTTTTCCCTCGTCATTCCCATCTTTTTTCAGAGCAACTTTTCTTTCCTTCCCCTGCAAGATCAACTTTTTTCTCGCTTCGTTCCCCCTGGGAATCGTGGAATGAATCTTCGAGGCGGATCAAAGTGTCTTCGTGGAACCGGATAGCCTTCTAGCATTCAGGCTGTGAGGATACTGCTCCAGAACTCTGGCGCTGCTTCCATGACCTCCTATATGATCTCAGTATCCTCCAGCTCAGAAACACACATCAAAAGATCCGATTCTTGGATATAGTATTCTCTTCTCTCTGAAGCAGCTCTCGCTTTCTTCTTTGTCCTCCCTATTCATTTTCTATTCATGAAGTATTCTACGATCTCTTCTCGTGGATAGTCCCATCTCTCCTCTAATTCCCTTCGATGATACAATGGAAAGGAGAACTCCTCCAAGCGCTTGGGAACAACATCACTCTGGCGTACCTCCGGGTCCATTATCGTCGTTCCGGCCTCCTCGAGACTCGGACACTCAAGCAGAGCCCTTATCCTATAGTCCAGTACCGTCAGACAGTCCTGGCGAGGTTTCATACACAATAATCCCCATGTCATCCCCCAAAATCCTCCAAACCACCGCGTCACCCTCAGTACAATAAAAACCAACCATAAACCTTTTGCACTCCTCGTGCCTGCCTCCGATTCCCTCTGTCAACCCTCACATTCTTCTTCACGTCGTCCTATGCTATCTACGTCGTTCTTCCAAACCCTCATGTGCCCGTTACTGTATTGCACAAAAACAACAAAGACTTGAGCGTGGCTCATCATGCATAATGCATTCAGCTGTCCAATAGGAAAACTGTCCACAGATAATTTGGCAAAATTTCTGTATAATTTTTCCGGCCAACTACGAGTGATAACGAGCTCATTTCAAGAGTGTTTAAGTGTCTAAGTGTGTGCGAGTCAGTTTGCAGTAGCAGGAATGAAATAGACTTCGCTCACATCAATTTCATCAGGGTTTTCGAGTTGCGTGGGTTCCTTCACCCATACTTTAACAGAAGCTGAAACATAAGTTGGAGAAGATGTGCACCCTGTCAGAGCTACAAGTGGATTGGACGCTAACACCTGGAACAGTTTCTAATCATCTTGTGGATCGTCCGAGAGAATTTCTCGTAGAAAGAACGATAGGCGAGTCACGGGGAGCCCTGAAACAGCGACTCCCCTGGATATATTGAAGAGTGAGATGCACTCAACAATACTACTAAACAAAAAGAGTCTTTCGCTCGTGCACTGGAGATTGCACAAAGTGAACGACATTCAATGTTGGTGAGTATTGGTAATGCCTTATGACCTCCGAGTCAGTCTATAGATTCACACTGCGTTGCCAGACTACTCCTGTATGTTTACTACTATATCATGTTACATTACTGTAATGATTGGCTTTCAGGGATTCGCCCAGATCGCTCATCTCAAGAGCGAAAAAGACTTACTTGAGCGTACTATTACTGTCCTTGATGATGAGAAAAACGACTTGGAACAGGATTTATCGGTAGCCCTGAAGCAGAAGTCAGATCTTGAAGATAAGTTGAAGGAACGTCTTGCTCCAGAAGAGGTGGTATGTGTATAACAAACCTTGAAATATGAATACTGAAAAATCGGTGCTCAGAACGACCTTCGTGCGAGCATGGCCACTCGTCAGGTATGTTTCTGTCTAGGCACATGATACTAAAGCTAACCTTTCTATTGCAGGAAGAGATAAAGGAGGCTGAGTGCCAACTTGCCTCCCTCCAGTCTGAACGTCTCGACACCTTGGTGAGCACTTCACTCCTTACCCTTTTTTTGTCGATTTGTATTGACCTCAAAACTAGCAAAAGCTGCAGAAGATGAAGGATGAAAAGGGTGATATCGATGTATGTCTAGTCCTTGCTAACCGGCTAACCAATCTGTTTGTAACTGATGACTGACGACTGTACTACAGATCCGTCTCCAAGACCTAAATTCTCTCTCTGAACGGTTAGGCAGTGAACTTCAGTCTGCAAATGTGAGAGTACATTCCCCCAGTCTTTTCCTAGATCTTATGTTTCCTTGTTTAGATTGAGGCTGCCAAAGTTCCTGGACTGGAGGAGCGAGTCGAGGCATTATCAAACTTGCATGAAGATGTGAAAAATCAGCTTGGGTTGGCTCTGGTAGGCGTCTTTGGCTCTCTTCTTTGATTATCCAGCTTCACATCTCCACATGCAGACTGAAGCGAATAAGGTCCCCGAACTCCGAAAGGAAGTCCATGAGCTGACTTTGTCGAACCAACAAGTGAACGACAAGCTAGTGTCGGCACAGGTATGTGGTCCTATCCCTACTCATCTTCATGTCAGCTCAAGCTAGTGTGCAGGCTGAGGCGAACAGGGTCCTGGAACTTGAGGAGCAACTCAAAGATTTGAGGAACGATTTAGTAGGGGAACAGGTAAGGGCTGTTTTCTCCACTTGGCCTCCTTCTCAACGAACTGCTTCCCAGGCTGAGGCCAGTAAGGTCCCCGAGCTTGAACAGCGAGTTAGGGATTTACTCAAGGTAAATTCTTAGATCTTGCTCAGAAGGGGGTTCTCAAATTAAGATGGCCAATCACAGGCAGAACCGAATAGCTCTAGTCTGCAGGAGGAACTCTCTGCGGAGCGTACCAAACTCAAGGTGAGTCTTAGGATAGTTTGCCCATCACGTAAACCAAGCAATTCCTTCGTAGAGTCTTCAATACGACCATGAGCGCGAATTAGAGGTGGGCTTCATATCCGTGTACTTCTCATTCAAATTCACTGATTTGTTGGTTGACACTCTTTTTAGAAGCAATGGTCGGAGGCTGCTGCAGCCTTGCAAGCCCAGATTGCAACGTTATCGGACACACATACTAGGGAGATGAAAGCTGTAAATGAGGCCAGGTATATCACTGAGGTGAGATCATGTTTGTTCTTCCTTGATGCCTAGGTATTGATATGGGTACGCCAGGATCAACTAACCAAAGCTCAAAACCGAATAAACCAGTTGACAGAGGTGAGTGTCATCATACTCTTTCTCCTGCTTACTGTACTCTAATTGGCGTCTTACCAGAGCCTGAAAGACCTAGAAATTGCAAGAGCAGTGCGTCCTGTCATATACCTTAGCTATTGTAATGGCATTAAGCGAGTCTGATCAGAGTTTGGAAACGGAGAAGAGTTCTGTGCAGTTAGAAGTCACAACAGTCCAAGATGAGCGAAACGTGCTTAAGGTTTGCTTGATCTCTTCTGCATAGCTTCTCTCGTTGATGATCTCAAAACAGGCTGAAAACACTCGACTTTCAACGAAAATTGATGAACTCCAGGTATCGTGTCTCATGCAACTGACTATCCATGCTCGTCACAACATGCTTACCGATTACAGGCCGAAATTTTGCGAAAGGATGAAAAATTGGAAGACATGCAGGTACACTACATCTCGCTGATTCCCTCCGCAAAATTTGACCCCGTTTTCAGTTGACTGAAGTCTGTCTATCGATTTGATGTTTCCCCCCCCTTATAAAACTGACCTTTTAGCAGCGTAAACTGGAAGACAAGCAGAAAGATCTCAGCGAAGCCAACGTTGGTTGTCTATGTTCTCCTATTGCTCATTCTGATCATCCAGTGCAGGTAACTAAGGACAGGTTGATGGCAGCATCAGTAAAAGTGGAAGTCTATAATCGGTATATCCGGTATATTGGTATCACGGTCATACCCTGTCATACCAAGCGAGCCCCACCCCCGAATATACACATGGTATTTCCGTCATACAGACTGAAATGAATGAAGTTTGATATCGGCTTGGCACCCGAGAATTTTAAAACTCCGGAAATGCAAACTATATAGTTCAAAGCCACCATCAAACCCTCGGTAACCATTGATCGGACTTCAATGAAATTCCACGTCAACAATTCCTTGCTCTCTTCCTCCACCGTCTCCCTTCCGTCTCCTCCCTTTCTACTCCCCTTTACCCTCTCTCTCTTGGCTGCTGAGGGCCAATGCAACTTATAGGTAGTTATATACTCTTTCCCGTCATTTCTTCCTTGTGCTCACTCCATACATAGCAGGTTTTGTTCAAATTTCTATGTACGTGGCAGGGTGTAGGGCTGTATACCAGGGCGGTTACATATGTACATGTGCAGGTATGTTTGTTTTTTCTTCTCTTACTTGTGCTCACTACTTACCAGGTTTCATTCGATTTTCTACGTGGCAGGCGTAAGGTCATAGCGTATACATATGGATACGTGCAGGTATGTCCATTTTTCTTCTTGAGACTTCACTTCGCTCATAACCTTTTATGTTTCAAGTGCTTTTTGGATATTTTTTTGTTCAGTGCTGCTAGGTACGTGTTGTCACTTCTCCCAGACTATTCTGTGCTTAACTTAGGGCTCTTTTGTAGGTGTCGTTAGGAGAGGGACTAGGTTGTGGATACTGGGATCTCCTAGTGTAGGTTGCAGGATCACGAGTATTGGAAGGTGGGACGTTGGAGGTTGATATATGTTGTAGTCAGATACATAGACTGTACTTCAGTAGATCTTGCAATACACAAATTTTGTTGATTTTTTACATATATCAGGCGGCATTCCAAAAAGCAGCACATTTGAGCATCCAGAAAGCCGTATATTCATGCATGAACGAGCGTATAATCTGAGGTATGACAGAGGTATATTCTGGTATATTCTGGTATATTGGAGTGTTCCGAAAATGCACTCGGGGGTTGTGGAACACAGCCGGACATTTGTATTCCCGGGTATAATCCACATGGTGGAACGCCGATTATACATCTCCAGTTTTACTGATGAGAGCTCATAACAAAGAATGCAGATCTTGCCAATGCTCTTGTAAGTTCTTCTGTCTTCTCTGAAGACTGCCCAGTCTTCTTACCTAAAGCCAGGCTCGCTGGGATGCTTTACAGAAATTGTTGAAAGACGCGGAACAGATGGCTAAAGATGATGCAGTATGTTTTTTCCCTTTTCTTTCCGTACTCATTCTTACCAGTAGTATTAACAGGATGAATTGTCCAAAATGAGACAAGACTTAGGGCAAGCACGGGTAAGTTTGCAACCTTTGAATCTATTCACTTTGCTCAAGTCAAGAAGGCGGATAAGTTGGGTGCAGAACAGCGACACGGCCATCTGGACTTGCAATATCGAGCGCTGAAGGTAAGTCACATTGCTCGAGTTTTGATCTGTTCTGACCTTTGGAATTACAGAACGCGCATACAGGCTGCCGCCCGCAGGTAATTTCTTTTGCATTCGTCTCTTGCTTGGTAATGCTGACCCTTTACAGGCCGAATTTGATGAACTAGATCGTTTGGCTACGGAAGCGGTACAACAGAGAGTGAACGAAATTAACAGCATATTAGAGCAGGAATTGGCCGGTCGGCCAACCCTAGATGAGGTCAGACAGCTAAATGATGAAATCACAAAGCTGAAGGTCGGTTGTTGGTTCTAGCTTACCTGTCTATTCGTTACTCAAATCTTTCCAAGACAAATACTTTCCAACCGCCACCTCCACCTCCGCGACCATTCCAACCACCGCCCCTGCCTCCCCAACCATTCCAACCTCTGCCTCCGCCTCCGCGACCTTTCCAACCACCGCCCCCGCCTCCCCAACCATTCCAACTGCCACAGACGTCAGGTTTTGCTTCTGGAGGACCAGATTTTGAAGCGCCAGCCGATGGAGAATCATCCATGAGCTCGTTCTTGCCTGGTCCCCGGCGAACACTCCGAGGTGCCCCGGTCTCTAGAGAACTCGCACGCACCTACGAGTTGGAAGGTAATCATAAGAAAGCCTCAACTTACAAGTATAAGCTGGGTAATAAAATTGTAGGTTGTCTCTCAGTCTCCTTGTCATTATTGAACTGACAAATGTTGTAGGTGACACCTGATAAACCATGGAGCAACGCAATGCCATCTAGATATGTAAGGATTTAACCTTTTCAGTAACAATTTCCCAGCTAACTCCTTCAAAGACCAAGGCCGGTAAAGAAGCCAGAGCCCAACGCCGTTGGTATGATTTGGAATCAGTAAGTAGCTTTGCAGGTCATATACTATTCTTGACACTCATTCGTTTATTTAGGAAGAAGACGAAGCCAATGGGGACGGTACCTATGCATGGACAGACGAAGCCATGGACGCCGATGATGAAGGCGAGAATGACAATGAGGATGAGGATGCAGGCCAGAAGGAGAGTGATGATCATGTTGTTCTTCGACAGTGGAAGCAAAAGGGCCGCAAGAAGGATTACAGTCGTACAGAGCAAAACAACAACAAAAATGTGAGTTTTATGACTTACCCGCAGAAGAATTGATGTTTATACCTTTGTACAGCTACTTGTCCGCACTCTGATCTTGGTCTGCTTGGGTTCTAGATGTCTCTTCGAAGCCTTCTGTTGTGAATCGGTCACCCCGGAACGTCTCGCCCTATTCCGAGCAAACCCAGGGTTAAATGGTCCAATGCTGTGCAACAGTTTTCTTGACACGGACGAAACGTTGGCAACAACGGCAGATCTGCTCGACAAGAGTCCCTGGAATCAGACCCTGTTTTACAAGCTCGCCGACGAGTTGGTTGCCATCGCGAAAGCCTGCGCAGATGCTCGTTTTGGCGACTTGAAGGAGACAGGTGAATATGCTAGTGCAGGCCGCTGTATACAGCGGCAGGTACGAGTCCTCATCCTCTTGCACAAAATCAATTGAACGATCGACTCTGAAGAGATCCTAGGCTCTGGTCACTTGACGGAGAATTTGCGGAGAAGGTATTTGGTGCTGAGTCTGCCGTGTTAACAAAATAAGATATGTTTTCCCAGGATGCGATAAGTGCGACCATTTGACCTCACAATAAGACTCGTCCTATAAATAGGACTCGTAAACGAGGTTATTGGTTAAAGGAGCTTCGCCAGCGCTTTTCGCCTATACTCAAAACATGCCGGCTAGCAAGATGCTTAAAACCTGGAGAGACTACAGGGGAAAGGATTTCGCGCGTCGCAGATGCCTATGCCAAAGTCCGGAAACTCAATGGCAAGAACAACGTGATATACCATGTGAGCTATTCTAAACTGTGGCTCGTTTTCTTCTGCTGATGTATATGAGGTCAGAAACTCCACGTCAGGGCTAGTATCGCTACTATTATGATCCAGATTATGCGTGAGCGGAAAGACGAGGATGCAGAGAGGGCCTGGCGTTATGTGTAGGGCTCCTAACGGATCGGATGATCCGGCGATCATCCGCCGATGGACAGTCGGATTTCGGATGCGGATTGGGACTTTTAGTCTATCCCATCCGAACGGATTACCATCCGACAATCCGAGGATCATCCGCGGATTGGGTAGGGGCGTGGGAAGTGGGTCTACAGCAGAGAAAACCAAGAACGACGTGACGAGGAGGCTGGGTGGAGGTGTGGTAGTGTTCTCGGACCTTTCCGAGTGGCCAGATGCAAGCCACATGGCCAACAGAATCCAAGAAAAGATACTACGGCATCGTGGGAAATGACACGTTGACATGCCGCCATTTCCTCAGACAGTCAGAAATGGTCAGTACTTGAACCTTTTATTTATCTCAGGCATAGAACACATGTATACTCAAAGAAAACGACGAAAAAAAGAATTTTAAAGTTTTTCTACGCAAGATAAGGACTCTAAGGCAAGTGCCGCCACTTTCGGCACACTATCCGTCGGATGATCGGCTATCCGTCGGATGACATCTGCCGGATGCGGATTGGGACATTTGGACGACCCATCCGAACGGATTGGCATCCGAATCCGACCCAATCCGATCCGTTAGGAGCCCTAGTTATCCCATGCGTCACCAGGTATTTCGTTGGATTCTCTGACTTCAATAAAGACGGAAGAGAAGACTCGTCCGAGTTTGTATGACCTTCAGAGGTACGCCTGTCGAGTGTCTCAAGCCTCTTGACTAATGCGGCCTCACGAGAACGGTTTGCGCGTAGACCAGTGTAGGGCTCATGCGAGAAGGTAGAAATGTCGTCTGTATTGTAGAAATCGACCCATGAAGGAGTTTTGGAGTCAGAACCGGAGTATCGTGCACCGGAGAGGAAGGATTTGAGGTAGTGAAGTCGAAGTGGGACGTGTTCGTTGTTGTACCAGTCTAGAAAGGAAACCTTTAGACATTTGACCCGGGTAAGAGAAAGCAAAAGAAACAAAAATACCTAGAAATCCATCCAAAGACACTTCTTTGCCCGCTCAGAGTAGACAATGCGGAATCCAGGAGCCATGCTTCCGAAGCCTTCTATGTGATATCCCGGGTAAGAGGCGGAAACCTGCGATGCCCAAACTCGTCCCTCCCACTCCCTGCTCTGATTCCTCCATGGAGCACTTGTCGGTCAGCTCAGCATTTTTATTGGTAGTAGTTGCGGCTGTAGGACACCTAGAGCCAGACGACAGAGAGCGAGAACCCCCCTCCACATCTAGATGGAGATGCAGACGCATTTCTAGCAGTAGCCATAGCAGCTGACCAGACGAAGTACCCGCCGAGATCTAGGCAGTAGAACTGACTGTGACGACGGAAGACAGCGATGCCGACACAACAAGCCCTAGTCTCCCAGACTGGCAAACCCGACGGCTATGGTTTGAGAACGGTATTCATAGGATGGGGCTGTGTTTCCAATAGTAATGGTAGTGTGCGTGCGGTTAGGAGTATAGGTGGGGATATGAGGTATGGGGGTATGGGGGTAGGAGTACGGAGAGTCGGAATCAGGATGCGGTTCGGGGATTCGGGAGGTGGACGCTACGAGGTAGGCGCAACAGGAAGGAAAGATGGAATGGACAGTGGGGAAAAATTAAGTCAGTTATCGGTATCCAGTGCGCAGCAAAGAGAGAAAATGCAAAATAGTGAACCCAAGAGGGAGAGAGAAAGCAGCCAATAAGACGAAGAGAGGGACTTTGGGCTCCGGGGGGAAAGAAAGGAGGGGGAAAAAAGGGGGGGGAAGAGTGTAAAGATGTGAAGAAATGAAGGAGAAGACACGTACGTCCCAGCCTTAGGTATTTCATCGCTTCAGACATATATAGACCACTGGACACCACCCCTCCTACCCCTCTTGAGGACGCACCAAACCAAGGGGTACCCAGAACCTTAATACCTGACATCACCTTGGGGGGAGGGGGGGGGTGTAGGGGTCCTTATGACCCAAAGTGACATGCTATGTAATAAGCACTTGGATGACCTGTAAGAGCCTTCCATTCAGTACAAGACTTGCTAAAAGCATAAAATGAAGACAAAAACAGCATCTAGGCTCATTCTGTTAGCTGAGAAACCAAATCTAGAAGGAGGCTGGACCGTTCCATTGCAACCATGTGACTTGTACTGCATGATATCATGGCAGTAAGTGTAAGAAAAATGCAGGTCAGCATATGTACAATCTAAATAGGGACAAAAAGAGCATGTATACACACTTTTAGTGCAGTAAAATATGAGTCAAAAGAGCGTTGATGATGGGGTTGGGGAGATGAGGTAAGCTTATGTAACTTTTGCTTACATACTACCTTCCATAAAAGGAAGGAGAGGGGGGAGGGGGGGGAGGGGGTCGGGCCTTATGACCGAAAATGAAGGTGATGTCCGGCAGTAAGAAAGTGGGTACCCCTTGCACCAAACCCACTCGCACCACTACTTATCCTCCCGGATCCCGCTGCAGACGAAGGCGAGCAGAGACCCAAGTACGCTTTTCTTCAACCTCTCAGTCAACAACATTGCATTCCATACTGTCGGTAACTGAAAATAACGGAGGTTGGGTAGTGTAGAAACCCCTTGGGAGAGGAGAGTAGCGGGGCCAGGAGAGGTCAGGGATGTTGGTGAAAGAAGGGCAGGGAGGTTAGCTGTTTGAATGGGATTAGGATTGACGTTGGCGTTGAGAGTGGGGGCAAGGGTGAGTGCAGGGAACAACATGCCGAGTGTCACGCCGGAAGTACGTTTCTATCGGCTCGACGGATAGATGAGCAGATAGGTGTACAGAAGTAGGATGTATTTGAAGTTCAGATATATATACAAATAAATGCTATATTTTGACTCTAAATATTCGTACAGAAAGAACGTATATCTGGAAACCCCTAATTACACTTGATAGGTAAACAAAAAGATGGCACATGTAATCTATGTAAAGATGTACAAAAAGACGCCTAATTTGTATAGCTATTCGAACAAAAGGAAGATAACCTTTTAAAGCTCCGGATACATGTCCAGAAATCCCATATATCTGAAGCACATATACAGGTGCAGATAGGAGTCCAAATGGACCATCTATCCAGAGTTCAGATAGGTCCACAGATATATCGTATTTCCGGAGTCAGAATAGGACGCAGGCGCGTCAGTGGCTTGACGCAGTCGCGTTTCCAATGCGTCCACGGCAAGGCGCATCTGCGTTAGAAGTCGTCGTGTACGCTGTTGCTGCCAAGTTTGGCTTTGCGTGTAGCATCGGCCCGTCCTTCCCAAGACGATAAACGTGTGATGGTCTTGAAAGCGTTGTCTTGCAAAACGTAGATGCCCTGGATTGACTTGGTGAGCTGGAATACCTTGAGGGACGGGGTAAAAATGCACCCTATGGTTCGTCCGCAGGTTGTCCACTTGTCTATCCCAACACGCTGCCCACAGATCCTTGCATACAAATTTGATGACGTCCAAGGTTTCTGTAAATAGAGATCTGTCCCAACATAATCTAAGGACGGTTAGAGTGGTATTGATTACACTGTAAAGAGGTATACATACCTCTCTGCAAAGTTCGCGCCAACATGCAATTCGATAGCTTCAAGACGCGTTCTGATAGCTTCTTCCTCTTCATCCACTGCAGCGTTTTTCCCTGAACGAGAATTGAGACTGATCAGGACGGTCGAGTCTCTGGGGTTTTCGGTCTTTAGAGGCAAAGTCGATAGTGCAGGTTGTGGTGGTGGGATCAGTCCGGCATCGACCATTTCTTTTTCTATATCCTCTTGGACCGAGCAGTCACTACAGCTGAAGATTCACGTAGAGTGTTGACGACTTCGATCAAGAAATAGTCCATCATTGCGCCGTCGACATAGCGCATTGGCGGATCGGCCAGAGTAGCGGGACTCGGAGTGACCAGCGAGCTGGCGGATTTGGAGGAGCTCGAGATCTGTATGGAAGGGCGACTGGACATGGTGGTTGATGGAAGAGGAGACACAGCGAGTAGTTGTACCAATGGATGATCTTCATGGGCTCCCAGAAACAAGTGCACCGACAGCGGATGAAGTTTGGACCGTACGAGGCACAGTCTGAGTGGAGGTTCGAAGCGAGGAACAAAATAGCATCTGACGCCAAGCGCTGCACAATGAACTGAGAGAGAGTGGAGGGTAACTCTGCATTATCCTCATGTGGAGAACTTTGTTGGTTGACCTTCACAGAGGATTCCAAAAATACAGGCTAACAGCTCGACGGGCAAAGACGGAGGAATGGCCGGTTGGGATGGCAAACATCCAAATCTACACCCAAGAATGTACATACAACGCAGATACGAAAGCAAGAAACACGATAGCAAACAGAAAACAACGACGCTAAAGAAAAAGAGGAGAAAAGCCCCAATTGCTCAGCCAACAAGTTCCCTCGCCCTATCAACGGCGTCGCAGGCATCTCTCAATCCAAATGCTGCTTTGAAGACGAATTCCTCTCGGTGCTTTGAAGAGCAATTCGGGCAAGCGCCATTGCTTTTGTGGGTATATTTGAGTACTTGCTGATGAGCTTCATGTTCTGAAACATTTGTGAGTGAAAAGACTGATGGATACTGATTCAAAACGTACCGATACCGAACATTCTCTCTTCGCTGACCCGGACCAAATATACCAGTTTGAATCCCTTCGACTTGTCTTTGCACCTCCACTCCTGCAATCTGCGTCTCGGTGTGCGACGGGTACAGCCGATTTTGCAGGCTTTGCCATTTCTAAAGGACAGGACGTACACCCAAGCATCCCTCTTCACCCTAGCGGAAACTGGCCTAACCACCCAGTCATGGAAAACCAGAAACTTGCGGAAACGGTGAATGAACGATATGTAGAGTAGCATATCACGTACCACCATGAGTACGTGAATGTATTTGGGGCTTTGAGGACGTGTAGGCCCAGGCGGCAATGACAGAGGCGGGAGGCAGTGACCAAAGCGTCGGTCGCGTGATTATTGCTCGCATCAATTCCTTCTCCCAACTCCCTCTCATTTCCTTCCTTTCCCTCTCTTAAAACTCGAAGGCACAGACTTCTCTTTCCTTTCTCCTTCTCCTTCTCTTTCTCTTTCCGCTTTTGTCTCAGGACCCTCTCAATATGTTTACCACCTCATCTCGTTCTCTCACTCCACCCGATAGCGAAGACCAATAGGTTGAAATGTCAGTGATGCTGCAGGAGCAGCAGGATGGTATCATTTCACAAGATGTAGCGGATAATCTGCTGGACTTTGAGGATTTTGGCCCTCCTCGTCCTCATTCTGTACCTACTTCTCAGTTGGGACTTGATGAAAGTGCCGAGGTATTCCCAGTGTCTCTCTCAAGATCTCCAGATAGACCCCTTGACATACTGGATACACCAGATGATGCTCTCGAATTCGAGGGCAATTTACTCCAGTCATCCCCCTTGTCGTCACCTTCGTCACGAGCTCACCCGTCTCCTCTGCGGCAATCGCTTTCGCCAGTTTCTCGTACTTCTGGACCTCATCTATCCGACCCGACAGATGTGCCATCTGGGGATGCTTTAGTCGCACAGATCCTCCAGGACTCCGAGAACGATCATTCTCATAGATATCGCCTCCGGACCCGTCAGCTTCGCCAGTTAAACCCTTACAAATTCGACGCCCAGGTGTATAAACGCTCTCTGAAGGATAATCCAGATGCCATAGTGAAGGTTCAGAGTCCAGATCGTGAACGCCATCGTCATCAAGAAGACCGGTACGAAGAGGAGGAGTCTCAGGATAGGGCATATACTCAGCTAGAGGATGAAGATCAAACGCAGGCCGGTCCCGACCGACAAGCAAACAACAGCTTCAATTTAGAGCCAATGGACATTGAGGAAGAGCCAGATATTGTTGCGGACCGGAAAGAGTGGAAAGCTGAAGAGAGAGTAAAACTACGGGCTCAAAAGGAACGAAAGCGTCTACAACGGCAGAAGAAAGTGAAACCATTCCCACTGACTCCTTTCGCAGTAAGTCCAGGTACTTTACGGTGCTTTACTCTTTAGCTGACCGTTCTTAACCAGGAAATCCGAAACACAACGCACCCTGATCCCACTTCGCCTACACCAAACCCATTGCCCAGCCCTCCCATCGTTCCGCCAACACACCAAGTTAGGGTTCACAGCACCTCATCCGACAGCCACAGAGTCTCCACGCCAATTCCTCAGCGGGCTTCTTCACCGGTATCAACCACAGGTCGGAGTGAAATGTCCCTTCCCCAAATCCTGGTATAATTATGGACGATGAATTCACGCGGCTCTCTCCCGGCGCTTCTGACATTAATGCACCACCTGTCACCGACGGTGATGTAGATATCGATTTGACTGGTCCCCAGAGCAGCGACGAAAATCAGTCAGAGACTCAATCTGATTCTGCATCAGAGATCGTCTCCTCTAGCTTGAGCAAGCGGGAGAAGGAGCGATTGAGAGCCAAGGAGAAAGTACAACAAAAGAACATGAAACGGCAGGAAATACTTGGACGCATGTACCCAGCGTTCATGATGAAAAGGATGCTTGGTGATGGGCTCAAGGCTCAGACTCGACTGCAAGGCCAAAGAAATTCGAAGGAAAACGATGCTCCTCTTCAACCTGGTCAAGCTCGTTCCAGAAGGGTTGTTACTTCTTCACCTCGAGCAATCCGAGGGGACCACGACTCTTCAGACGACGATGACACAGCAGGCCAAGTCTTGCCCTCGACTTCATCTCGCAGATCTCCTGGATGGCAAGAAGACGACATGGACCTCTCTCATTTCTCTGACTCCGAAAACCCGCTTTGACGAACACCATCTCCAGCACAATCCATCCCTGTCGAAGTCATAGAATTGTCTGATAGTGGCAACGAGAGCGACGATGAAGGAGACGTCAATGAAGAGAGGATTAATCAGTATCTTCAGGACGATAACGTGGCTATGGAGGAAACTCTCATTGACTACATGCTCTACAGAGCCCCCACCTGTGGAGAAAGGAAAACGAGATCAAGAAAGCAGAGCGAGTCTTCTCGTAAACCTCCAACCATATTACTGGTCTTACATTCCCTGACTCCGAAACCAACCGTCGATCCACACTAGTCTTAGTCTTCACCAAGGATGATGCTGGCAGAGATATTTTTTGGCGGAAGCGTGTTGCAAGGGATGGTTGCACTGGGAGTAGCAGTGATGAGGCTGTGGCTTTGGAAGGATCGTTAGGCACAGGCAGCGGCTTGACGAAAGTGTCGGTCGCGTGATCCACTTCATTCTTCACCTATTCAGCTTGTCTTTCCTCTCCTCCTCGTTTGTGTTGAAATACGTTGGGGCATGAAAAGCAGGGGGAAAGAACGTTTGACCTCGTATTGGTACCAGAGGCAAAATCCTCGAGGTCAATGGGAGCGATGCAACCCGTATCCCTTCCAATAACGGGTAGAACCACCCATAACCCCATATGTATACGAGACACTATGCCACGCTGAGAATACCCAGCCTATGCCACCACCGATCATTTAGATGCCCTCGACTGACGATCTAGTCCAGATGAGAGTCTGAAACCCCAAATCCCAAGTTGAAAAAACCGGACTGGTGAACAAGTGGGAACGTCACGGTGATGAGTGCGTAGTGGGTACCAGCTGGACAAAGTCCAGAGAAGATGATCGCTCTGTCCACCTGATGACGACGTAATGCTAAGGTATAGGAGATAGCGACAGTGGCTTTCTCAGGGAGTGGAGATGAGAGGCAGAATATTGTCCAAGAATAATAAAGGAGCTATGGGAAGAGTCGGGTAGGATTCTAAACTGCATATCATTAGCAAAAAAAAATGCAAGAATGACCAGTACGCTTACTGTGCGGCCACCGCACAGACGCAAATTCTATCTGTATCAGAAGACGAAACAAGTTCGTCTTCAAGGGACGGAAATGATTGGTCTAGAGTATTCAGCGTCTTTTAGCGCGTGAACGACTCTACCAGGCACGTAAATAGCGATGGGATGGTAGCAGCAATGAAAACAGCCATGCTATGGGGTAGCAGGCAAAAAGGGCCAGTTTTGATGAAGCGAGAGCCAGGACGCAAAGTTCATGAGATGCGATATCTTCCATGCTAGTATTTTGAGTACCAGCTGGGTCGTCGAAGAGTAAGACGTTGGCAATGTCTTCAGACGACATTCCTTCGAGCCCGTCCCACTAGCATAACCAATACGAATATCAGAGACTCACTCCACCGCTCCTTTCAACAGCAACAACGGAGTGATCGTTGACTGTAACGCTTGTATGAATGGAATACATGTATGAATCGTCAAGTTGAATCGTCAATAGTACCGGATTCCTTCTTCCCTGCATCTGGGAGGTATTTCAGTTGGCTATCGCGTTCACAGTATCAGACGACCCACGTACAACAAGTAAAAGCATTCCCATTGCCAATCTGTAGGCAAAGACTTGCAAAACGACTCTGGTAGGATCACCAGTGCCCGTCCAGCATTTTCATTGTTTTGCTAACACTGTACACGGAGAAAGAAAGACGATTAGAAGTCTTCAGTATAAGGAGAAAGAACACCCACATAAACATACATGACCAGAACGTACAGAGAAAACAGTCCCAATGACCATTCTCCTATCTTCTCATCATGTCATGTTGAAATTGCGCGACGTTAGACTATTTCAGTGACCCAGTGACCCAAAGCCTTGCGAAATCGATGATGTCCACGGCCACCTGGAAGAGGAAATACAACCCGACGAGCCCCAGGACCCAGAGTCAGTTGCGATAAGCTATAAAGAATGAAAAAAGCGTACCCGGTTGGGATATGCGAGCCTCCAATGCACACCATAACCACCAGAGCTTCACCAATCCGTGCCAACCAACGAGTTCTCAGCTCCAGGAAACCCCGATAACGACGTCGGAAAGGTACCAACCCAACGAGAAACGGCCAGTGTCATATGTCTTGGTTCTGGGAGATTGATGAGCTGGCAGATATTGATCATTCTGGAGAATGTCTACAGGGACTGGGGTAGTCGGACTCGCGTGCGTTATCGATAACGACCTCGGAAACTAGGTAGAGAAGGTCCCAAACGTTGGAAAAATTTCCAGAATAAAAATCCGCATGTACGTCGAGGACATAATGCCCTCAACGCCCAAACCACTGAGACCAGCACCAAGCTGCGCCCATCAGCAGATTCCTAGCCCCAATAGACTTCGCTAATGAAGCCCGAAGCATTTCAATCCAGCTGAAAACGACTTGGCACGTATGTCTTCAGGGTCTCCGTATGAGTAACTGTCTTCAAAAAGATCTTTACTATACACTGACTTCAAACAGGGACTCCAAGACTTCGTCTACCGAGTTTGCAAAGCCTGACAGAAAAAAAAAATCAGATTACGATCATGAAGAGACACCACCGCAACTCACTGAGAGATCCAAACTCCTTCCTCAATTCCCACATCCAACGAGTCACATACTCCATTACGGACCACCGCATATGCTTCAGATCAATCCTCAACAATCTATCATCCTCGTTCCATCTATTCTGTGTCCATTCTTCGTCTCCCAAAAATCCTCAAAGTAGACCGAACGAGCCCGTGGAAGCCGTTCAGAGGAACAGAATTCTTTCCGGGCTAGTAGTATATCAGAGATCATGACTTTGGATTGAAGGGAATGATGACATACATCCGACCTGACCAAATTCTTCAATTTGGAGGGGCTTGGATTAGCCTTTGATTTGCGAGAAATGGTCCTCTTCTTGCTTGGAGTCTCGACGAGGTCAATGAGAGCACTACTAAATCTATTGACTCAGAGCGTGAGATGCAGCAAAAGTGAACGCGCACTCTTGCTTGGGCTTGTCTGTCAAAAGGACAAAAATGGTTTTCCCAATCGGAGGTGGTCTAAAAAATCATATGAATTATAAGTGTCAGCATTGAAGAACGCCCCCAGTCACAAGTCAATGCACCTGATATTTAAGATACAAATCATCCATGAAAGTTTTCCTTGCTTCCGGTTTCCAAGGAATGAGGAACCTGGAGTATAAGCGTCAGCTTGGAAAGAAAAGGAGGAGGAGGAGGAGGAGGAGGAGGAGAAAAGAACTACCTTGCTACCGTACTGCAGATCTTCACACAACGGTGTCTCCTTCGCGAAGAAAGACCGATGTGGCGATAGAAGCGCATTCTATCTGCACCAGAGGACGAAACGCATTCGTCTTCAGATATTGTAGCACCGAAACGAATTCGAATGCTAGAGTGGGGGAGAGAGAGAAAGAGCGAGAGGAAGTTCAAGATGGGAGTCAAGACAATAGATTAGACCTGACGCAAGTTGATTACTTCTTCACACACGTGACGCAGAACAATAACGCAGAAGTCTTAGTTACTAATACTATTAGTATTAGTACAATAACGCAGGCTGTATCAATCACAGTTGACGCTCTTGGGGCATGGTCTTCATCCAGAAGACCATCTAAATAGTAAGACGTACAAGAGAGAGACATGATAGGTAAACTCGTAGCTAAAGCTTCTTAAGGAGAGAACGTGGCATTGTCTATAAAAAAGAGTCAAAAGTAGAGGAAGAGGATGTGCTAGTGACGTCAAAAAGGAGTCAACTTTGCTAACAACTAATACATATTTGTTCGTTTTTCTAGTCAGACGGTAAAGTTGCGATTATTTGTAGCACATTATTGATTGCCTGTGCGGCTAGTTTTTTAAGTTTGTGTTCAACTTCGCCTTCCCAAACTTTCAAAACATGCTCCTGCCACCTGTGTAAGAAAGCTGTGAACCAGCTAAAAAAGTAGAGTATCTCATCGAAATTATTCAAAGATGAAGAGGACTTCCACTTTCGAGTAATTTGAAAGCCTTTTGTCTAACTGACTGTCAGTTATTGGGACAGTGTAGTATGTGTAGAACTCACTTTGCTGAACTGAGCCGTGTAGACAAACCAGTAATCCAATGTAATGACAACACCAAAGAAAGGCTGAGTGATCGTTAGGTGATGGTAGATCACAGCTCCAACAAGCAGAGACAGGTACAATTGATTTTGAGCCTGTTGTAGAGCATAGGTCTTCCATTCCAACGCAAACAGTGGAATCCAAAGCTCCTGCTCAGGCCGGTTGCCCACGCTGGAAAAAATTGCCTTGAGAAAATCTTGGGTCTTTGGGTTGACATTGTTTAGACGGAGTATACTCCAGAAGAAGACATCCGGTTTGAAGCAGTCTCCCGCTGCAAATGATAGACCTTCGATAGGCTTGAGTGCTAGAAATTGTTTCTCAGCAAAGGCCCGACTGGTTGCTGTCAGCATGACATAGAATCATCAATGATAAAATTATTCCGACAATGTCCCGAATTGCCACATCAACATCAAGCCTCATCTCCCCTTCATCCATCTTGTCATGCCATCTTGCAGTATGGCTGTACACTTCCATAGCTTTGATAAATGATATTTGTTCACTGCGGCGGAATGGTCTAGAGAAGTTCTCTTGAGGGGCTTTCTTCTTCCAATAATACTCGAGGATGTAAGCATACGCAGTCGAGGTAGGTATATCAGGAATATCGCCAAATTGTTCAAAAAATTCCTTAGTGAGGCCATACTGTGTCGCGAGTACAAAGTTTCTGAGTTGCGGCTCCCCCAAACTGAATCTGCCCCCCTCCTCCCCAGAACTGGTGCTGCCTTCCTCCTCCTCAGAATTGGGCTTGCCCCAGGTCCCGTTGAGGTGCTTCACCTGATCTGCGATTTTGAACTGTCGGTCAGGTGTCATTTGAGCAAGAGCGGGAGAAATTGAGTTGTTGAGGTGTTGGTCCAACACCTAAAGCCTGTTAGTACTTATAAATAAAGCGCAAAGAAATTATCTACAACATACCTTCAAAGCTGTGTACTGAGGCCACTTCTCCCAAATTAGGGTATTTGTCCGATGAACATTGACCTTGACCTTGAGCTTCCCCAAGTATTCGTTAAAATGCTCTGAACTATTCGCTATCCTACAAATTACTTTGAGCATGAAGAGAAGAAGAGAAGATAGGGACCAACCGGTCTACTTGCTGCTTGGGAAGCCCATGGTTGTGCCTTTGTTCTTCAAGTAGCTCATCAGTGCTGGATGATGTGTCGGCTCGGATGGAGGAGGATTGACTCGTTGTTGTCGTGTGTTCTTCGTAGCTACTCCCATCATCAGTCTCTTGATCAGCGCTCTCTTGATCACTCGGTTGGCCTGTCGACATTGGACTGCCTGTCGACATTGGACTGCCCGTCGACATTGGACTGCCTGTCGACATTGGACTGCCTGGCTTTGCGACAAATGACATTGGAGCTGCTGTTCTCTGTCAGTATTAGGCAACGAGAAAATGTGGACGCCGTGAGCGTAAGATTGGAGTAGAAGGAGGGGAGTTAGAAATGAATGACGGTGACGCACATGTGGTTTAGACAAAAGCGTTGACAAAACACTAGCAGGCCCTGGGTTCCACAGATAGAAGTGGATTCTAACTGTACCAAAGAACGAAACAAATTCGTCCCCGAATCGTGTCGCACCGAAACGTATTCAAATGCCAATAAGATGGAGGGGGTGGGAGTGAGAGCCAAGACGACAATTGACCAAGTTACATAAGGAATATAATAAGTGCGCCTAATTAGACGGTAGACCGCCTTGATCGAAAGCCGAAAAACGAGCCTCAGGATGGTGTAATCAGCTCGAACACATAAATTCAGTTACAGTACCTCAATGCTATGGGTCTCTAAGCTCTAAGAGTGGACAAGATACTACTACAAAGTGTTTATAAACTACAATGTTTCATATCGTAATGAAGAGCCCACGTCACGGCTGGGATGAGTGCGTTTTTGTCAGGCGTTTTTGAGCAGGAGTAAATCTCGAGTATTTCTACATTGGCCGGACTGCCCCATATGGGACCGAATCTAGGCCGATCTTCTATATGGGGTAGTTTCGGCGCCATTGAAAAACCCGAGATTTATTCTCCTCCAAAAAGTTCGTCCAAATATGCACTCACCCCGGCCATGCGTAGCCTTGAAACGCGGTCACAATCTCCCATTGCGATCCTGCTTTACACTGCCGTTGTCGTTGTCGTTGTCGTCATCGTTGTCGTCATCGTCCTGCATTGAGAATCCCCTGTTACAATAAACTGTTTATCCCCAAGGAACACAAATGCGTCGTATAGTAAAGACTTACAAATTCACAGCAGTGGGAGACGGACCATCAACTGTTGTAGGCGAAGCATTCTCTGTTGGGATAACAGTATTCTCTGTCGAGGACGAATCATTGTCTTCTGATGAGGATGAATCATTCTCCTCTGATGAGGACGAATCACTCTCTGCTGAACGAGTGGGGCGAACAATGAAGTTTCGAGACTGGATCCTGACAGTAGGCATGGGTACAACAATTCTACCATGTTTGGTGATGGCGACAATGTCAGGTAGCTGAAAACGAATATCTGGAAGTAGAACATTGTACGCCAGTCGTTTAGTGTAGCGATTAACACTTGCGTCGTGTGCACGAACGAGGACACTAGATTCGGGGGAGACCGTGACCACGTCAGAATCCCATGAGGGACGGGCAACGAAGCCACAGGAGGGATCAGTTGGTATAACGGAAGAGTGTGGGATGTTGTCTGCGTCCTTTTCAAGCTCATCACACAGACTTCCTCCTTCAGGTGTGCTGGCTCTGGGTATAGATTGGTCAGGACGCTGCGAGTGACGGGGAGCGACATCGCCGGGGATGTTGTCTGCGGCTTGGTCAGGGACACTGTGCAGTGACGGGGAGCGACGTCGCCGGGGATGTTATCTGCGGCCGGCCGATCTTGTCCTTCAAGCTCATCATAAGAGCTTCCTCCTTCACATGTGCTGGCTGCATGCACCTGTACCTCGGTTCCATTGAGGGCCGCTCCCTCCTTTTCCTCCAGATGGCTCACCACCAGGGAGAACTGGGGGTATAGATGCTGTGGGTGCAGATGCAATTGACAAAGGGTCCTGGATGTTGGATTGAGACAGCATAGGTGGAGGATGAGATGTCTGAAATAGAGCGTCAAGTGGCTACGGTGGTTAGACGTAG